>CAUYQG010191084.1:0-13308 GCA_963574415.1 Tarsius wallacei | reverse complement strand
GCAGTGGCCGCTCCCGGCCACCGCAGCCTCGACCTGCTGGGCTCCGGCGATCCTTCCGCCTCAGCCTTCCGAGTAGCTGGAATTACAGGCGCGCGCTACCACGCCCGGCTAATTTTTTGATTTATTGTAGAGATGAGGTCTTGCCAAGTTGCCCGGGCGGGTATTGAACCCGCGGGCTCAGGCAATTCACTCACCTCAGTCTCCCAAAGCGTGGGATTACAGGCTGAGCCACCGAGCCCGGCTCTAACAATGATTTTAAATGATATCACATGGTTCTTTATTTGATACACTAAGAAGCCACAGTCTGATTTCTGTGGTCTTCCTGCCAAAATTGCAAAACCTAAATTTAATCATGAGGAAACATCAGACAAACCCTAACTAAATCGCATTCTACAAAAGACTAAAACTATTCCAGATTAGAGGCTAAAGAGATTAAATTCTACAGGTGATCCTGGATTGAATCCTGGACTAGGATTAAAAATATATGCTAATAAAGGATACTATTAAGAAAATTGATCAAATTTGAATACAAGCTGTGGATTAAATAATGGTAAGTTATTAATTTAAATTTCTTAACTGTGTTCATTGTACTGTGTTTATATTAAAAATGTCTTTATTCTTAGTAAAAACAAACAAATACTGGATTATTTACATATTATTTAGGGATAAAAGTGCATGATGTCTGCAGCTTACTCCCAAATGTTTCAGAAAAGTAAAATTATCCAGAAAGGGGTAATATGTCAGGATGTTTATTTAACAAATCTGGATAAAAGATATATAGGAGTCATTTATACTATTTTTGTAACTTGAAATTTGAAATTACAGAAAAATTAAAGTATTAAATTAAATTTGCCCTAAAGTTGAAACTTCTTACATATTTTAAGTGCAGCTTAAAGGTTTCTCTGTACATAATGAACTATAATATAACTGGATGTATAAACAGACTCTAAGGTACTCTTGTCCCAATCACTTACTTTCAGAAATCAAAGGTGACTGTTCAAATGGTGTTCAAATAAGGCAAACACCAAGCTGTAGTCAAACCAGCTGTTTCTGTACCTCATTTCCATTTTCTTATGTCACTTTCTCTGTCCATAAGTTCTCTCTGACCATGTGGCAGCACAGGGGGCTTCCCAATTCGTGAATGATTCTTTGATCAATTAAGGTCTGTTAAATTAAACTTACCTAAAATTTTTTGTACAAAAGTTATAAAATTAAAATAAATTCCATTGTTATCCTTAATTTCCCCTTTTAAGATTTACTGAATATCCATAGCAAATGGGTAGAGAGATCATTTGTAATGTCAACTATCTTTCTACGTGTATTATACATACTTCATCATATTAATTATTATTTGTTTTGGCGTTGTCATCATTTAAATACTTCTTCAATGTGCTTGTATGTCCATGTTTTTCTTTTGTAAGTGTGTGCACTCTTTTTTCCCTTTCTTCGCTTTGGTATTTTTGGTGTTACCTGGAAGGTTGCAGACCTGAAACTGTCCACTAGAGGTACATTTTCATCATTTTACATGCAAAGCCTAAGCAGTTTAGGGTCCGTTTGTGTTTCAATGCCAAGTAGCACTCTATTAGAGTGTTCTGGATCCTGTAGTCAAATTGGCATATTTCATAACGTCTCTCTGCCATTAAGTAATTGTGAGTATGGCCAAGTAGCTTGACCTTGCTTAATCTGTTTCTAAATCTTAGCTAGCATGCAGGATTATTGTGTTCATTAGTTGCCAATTATTTAAAATGCCCAGCACTTAGTCAGTAATCAGTAAATAAGAACTTCTTGTTGTTGTTGAGTTAGAGTCTCACTCTTGTCGCCCAGGCTGGAGTGCAGTGGCACTCTCAATAGCCACCGCAGCCTCAACCTGCTGGTTTCAGGCGATCCTTCCACCTTAGCCTTCCAAGTAGCCGGAACTACGGATGCACTCCACCACGCACGCCACCACGCCCGGCTAGTTTTTGTGATTTATTGTAGAGACGAGGTCTCACCAAGTTGCCCAGGCTGGTCTGGAACCCCTGAGCTCAGGCAATCCTCTCGCCTCAGCCTCTCGAAGTGCTGGAATTACGGGCTGAGCCACCGCGCCCGGCCAATAAGAACTTTTGATTTTAATTCCATTGTGCTGTTTTGTAGGAATTACCCATATATTACCATTTGGAGGTATGCAGGGAACTTCATTCCAAAATATGGTCCCCTGTATAATGAGTATTTTGAATTAAAAGCCCTTGGAGATCAACAGACACTGAAAGAGAATTTTTTCCTATCTATGTAAAGACCTGATGGACTCACCAAGGAGAACAATTGTTTTTCTTCACCTCCCTAATGATCTTCTTATCTATTGCAGAAAAGAAGACCAAGAATGAAATCACACCTGAACAGACTCTTTCACAAGATAATATTTGTCAGGCTCATTTAATGTCCAAAGAGAACCATTTGCAAGTTAATATCTATTCTTTGATCCATTCATTTTCCCTAATAATCATTTACTGCCCCTCAACAGAATTACCTATTATATATTTTATATCTTCCACCTCCCTTCTGAAACAAGGCTATATAAAAATATCTGGGCCCCATTGGAATATGGGGTATCACCCTGTGGTTCTCCTTTGTATGCATGTTAACTAATTTGTATGCCTTTTCTCCAATTAATCTTCTTTTGTGAGCTGATGTTTCAGTGAACCCTCTGAGTGAAGACTGAACTCTGAACGTTTTTTTTTTCTCCTGTCCAAATTCCTAACTAAGGGATCTGGGGAGTCACACCCAACAAACCATAAAGTCTCATCAGATGAGTTTTTAATTAACCTTATATAATGTGGCTTATTTTCCAACCTGGCTCTAGCATAACATCTTATGTGATATAAGAGATAAAGGAGGAAATAAAAATATTTTTTCAGCCCCTACTACCAACCAATCGGCTCACCCAGAGTACTACCTAAACCGCCACGGGGCCTCCTCCGTCTCTCTTTTGGCCCTGGCAACCCTCTTGGCGGGGGTGGGGTGGGGGGGGTGGCAACACACTTGGGACAACTCCCCCTCGCCCTCTCTCTCTGTGAGAGCTGCTAACTCGTGCTTCCTGAATAAACTTCAATTTGCTCGCTCTTTCTGCGTCCTCAATCCTTAATCTTCTCGGTCATCGGACAAGAACCTGAGATTCATCCACACAAGAGAGCTGTAACCTTTCCTGACCGAGAAGGAAATTCTCTAAGCAAGAGCTGGGAACTGTAGCACTCCTCAGGGCTCCGTGGCTGTCCGGCACCCCCAAGTTCCAAGGTGCCCGAGTCACCACGTGAGTCTCAGGGCGCCCTTGTGCTCTTAGACTCGTCCTTGGACCCCACCTGGGTCCCAGGTCAGCAGTGCAGCCCTGATGTGACTGGAATATATTGATTTATGGGATTATTTTTATTTTTATTTTTATTGCCTGTGACTTTTGTCTCCTTAGAATGTATATGACTAAGCTGTAATTCAATCACCTTGGGCACATGTTCTCAGGACCTCTTGGGACTGTGCCTTAGGCCCTAGTCACTCACATTTGACCCAGAATAAACTTCAGACATATTTTGGCAGAGTTTGGATTTTTTTCCCATCGTCACAAGGATGAAGGGGAAGTATTTGTTTTGTTTTTTCCCTTGGCCCCTACACATTCCAAAAGTTTTCATACCTCTATGCAAAGAAATATGCTACATTGTGCCAGTTGCAATACAGTTAACAAACTCAAACTATAGAGTAAACTGTCAGTAATTTCAAAGATTATCCAATTCAGGCTCCACATCTAATTTGTTATTTATAATTTTCATTTATACCTTTAGATAATTTTAAAAGTTAAATAGATGTGCTGAACTTATAACAGAAACAAGCAAACAGCAATTCCCTACTCTCCTTTCTACTCTATTCCCTAGTGGTCTTTTAGTATTTCGTCTGATGTTAACCTCCATATTTTGAGAAAGTTTGTCCATACAGTTTGTCTTTAATTTGCCTGTGTAGGAGACCAAAATATGCCACTCTAAAATATTTCTCTTTGGCATAAGGATTATTTTGAGATGATTATTTTGAGAAACTGCAGACACAGAAGAGGCTCTCAAAATAGAAGTTACTATTTTGTAAGGGAAATTTACATCTATAAAGGAAATCTCCATTTTTAAGGGTGTCTCCCCTGTACCAGGAAGAGAGGAATGGCTACATCACTAGAGATTCTTATCAATGGAGAAGGCTGGAATTAAATCTGTATAACAAACCTTACCCTTACTTATGGTGTTTTTCCTAGGCACAATTAGGCATAATTTTGAAATTTTACATCATCACAGGGATGAAGGGTAAGTTTTTGTTGCATTTTTTTCCCTTGGCCCTTACACATTCTTATTGTTTTTATGCCTCTCTGCAAAGGAATATGTTACATTGGGCCAATTGCAATATGACTAACAAGCTCAAATATTTTATAGAGTAAAATGGCAGTAATCTCAAATATTTTCCAATCCAGGCTCCCCTATACCCTACTTTCTTTGTTTTAGTTGAAGATGATATTTAAGCCTGAATTCAAAGTCATCTTATTAAGATTTACTCATATTTCCTGAGTATCTCCCATGTATATATGAGGTACACATGTTATTATTATTAAACTTCTGTTTGTCTGCTTCTTGTTAATCTGCCTTTTTTGTTTTACAAGGATCTGGCCCAACTAAGAGCTATGAAGGGTAGAGAAAAAATTATTTCCTCCTCTACATTTGTTTTAGACATGATTCTATTATTTTCCAACTTCTAATATTGCTGAGAAGTCCTATGTTATCCTCATTTTATATGTTTTTTTTAAGTGATCTAACTTTTTTCTGGAGTATTTAGAACATTTCTTTATCTCTGATATTCTGAGGTTCCAAAGAAAGTTCATTAGAACTGATATTTTTTCTTATTCATTGTGTCAAATTCTTGTGGGGCTCTTGAAGTTAGTGACTTGAGGCCATCAATCTGGGAAATATTCTTACATTGCAGCTTGAGAAAAGAGAAAATAATTCTGGGAAATAAATTATTACTTTCTGAAACTCTTATTTGCCTATTGTACCTTTTATTTTTTTAATATTTTTTGTAAAAAATCTTTATTGTAAACAGTTTTGCCTTTTTATTCCAGTTTCTAGGAAATTTTCATGACTGAACATTAAAAATTATAATCAAATTTATTACTTTAATCATATTTTTAATTTCTGAGAACTCATTCTTAATCTTCATGATACAAGTTAAACTCCTCTGTTCTCTGAATTATCATGCAATGGTTTTTGTCTTTTTTTCATGTTGATGGTTTTCCCCAAAACATTTGATGATTCTTGGTGGGTCATTCATATTTAAAGTTAAAGTAACATGAAGTTAATTAGAAGTTCTTTGTCCATGGGTAGACCTGATTGATGAATGGACGTCACGAATAATAAGACAGTCAGACAAATTTTTCATTGAAAGCTCCACAATGTTAGTATTTATGGACCTTCTCTCTAGGGAAATTCAGTCTTATCAGCAAATCACCTTCCAATTATTTGCCTGTGGTGTCAGAGGCTGGCTGTTTTTGTTCTGGTGTTGAATAAAAGTAGGAGGTTGAAGTTTCACCTTTACTATATAGACTCTCACTCAGTCCCCCTTTATGATCTGGCTTTTTACTCTTATTCTCCCTTATGTGTGATATAGCTAAGCCCAGAATCTCTCTGGTTCAAATAACCCAGAGAAAAAAAATCACCTATCTTTTGTGAGAGTGGTGGCATAGAAATCTAATCATTCCTGCTGCTTTTACTCCCCTGCCTGATTCCTACTGTTTCTGCTGCCTAGTGCCAATTCATTCCTAGCCTGTTCTGAGCAATTCAAGGGAAGCTGGCTATATGTCATCACTCTGATAAATTATTTACCCTTTTACCTCCATCCTTCTTCCATCTATAGTGTGGTTTGAGGTTTAAAAGGTCTTGTAGTTTTACTGAAGGTGGAATCTGTGTTTCTCTTTTGTTTTATCCATATGTTTAGAGATGGTTTTCAATAGAAGAGGGTAGAAATTACTTTGATCCATCATGTTAAAACCATATGTAACTCCTAATTTTATAGATGCGGAAACTAAGAACATGGAAGATGAAATGACTTTCCTTCTGTTAGTTCCATTGGTGCCATAGCTCTGATTAGAAACAAGTCATTTAATTATTAACCCTGTGCTTTTGTCAGCACACTACACTAAAATAGATTCCATAAGGTGACACTAAAGTATTGCTTTCTTTCCTGATTAAATATATAGTACACATTCATCCACTGAAATCATTCTTGGCAAAGTCACAAATAACCTTCATGTTGCCAAATCCAGTAGTCAATTATTAGTCCTCATCTATTTCACTCATCAACAGCATTTACAGTATTGATCACTCTTTCCTCCTTGAAACATCTTTGTTCATTTGGCATCCAGAGCACTATTCTTAGCTTTCCTTCTATCTCACTGCTTCTTTCTTTTCTATCCTTTGGCTCTTCCTCATTTATTAAACCTCCAAACATTGGAGCATCCCACAGTTCTATTTTCAGATCACTATTCTTTTCCATCTTCTTCCATTCTCTATGTGATCTGATTTGTCCCATTGTTTCAAATATTGTGATAGTTTTATCACAAAATTATTACCTGACTGGATCTGAGGATGCCGAGATATTAGGTTAAACATTATTCCTGAATGTGTCTATGAGGGTGTTTCTGGATAAGATTAACATTTGAATTGGAAAAGTAAGTACAGTAAGTCTCCTATATGCAAATGAATTCCATTCTGAGAATGAGTTCGTGAGTCCAATTTGTTAGTAAGTCTAACAAAGTTAGCCTAGAGACCCAACCAACACAGTCGGCTATATAATAGTGTACTGTAATAGGTTTATAATACTTTTCACAAAAATAATACAAGAAAACAAACACAAAAAATAAAGAAAACAGAGACGGGCTCGGTGGTTCAGCCTGTAATCCCAGCACTTTGGGAGGCTGAGGAGAGTCGAATGCCTGAGCCTACAGGTTTGAAACCAGCTCGAGCATCTTGGTGAGACCTCGTCTCTACAATAAATAAATAAATAAATAAATAAATAAATAAAACTTAGCCAGGCATGGTAGCGTGCGTCTGTAGTTCCGGCTACTTGGAAGGTTGAGGCGGAAGGATCGCCGGAGCCCAGCAGGTAAATGCTGGGGTGGCAATGAGCATGCCACTACACTCCAGCCTGGGCGATGGAATGAGATTCCAACTCGAAAAAATAAAAAAAAAAGAAGGAAAGAAAACATTTTTAATCTTACAGTACAGTACCTTGAAAAGTGCAGTAGTACTGTGCAGTGCAAGAGCTGGCATACAGGGACTGGCGTCATGTTTGCATCTTTGAAAGTTCACAACTTGAAGGTTCTTATGTAGGAGACTTACTGTAAAGTAGATGGCCCTCCTCAATGTGAGTGGGAATTACCCACTTCACTGAGGGTCAGAATAGAACAAAGGTGGAGGAAGAAGGAAATCACCTTTGCTCATCTGCCTCATTGCTTGAGTTAAGACATGTTATCTCATCTCCTGCCCTCTGAGATTTACATCATCAGCTCTCCTGGTTCTTATTCTTAGGCCTTCATACTTTGTCTGAGTTACACGACTGACTTTCATGGGTCTTCAGCTTGTGGATGGAAGATTATGGAAATTCTCAGTCTTCATAATTTTGTGAGATAATCCCTCATAATAAATCATACATCTGGAATGTGTGTATGTGTTTGTGTCCTATCAGTTCTGTATCTCTAGAGAAATCTAATACAAATAATATGCTGATGATTTCTAAAATAACCTCAATTTATTCATTGAGTTCCAGACATGTATATTCAACTAGCAACCTAATAACACTATCCATTACAGTAATTAACTCCACCTTGCCTTTGGTGATCAAGTTCTGCCACTTGGCAGTCCCATTCTGGGATCCAATTACTTCTGCAGCATTTAGGTTTTCTAATTGAGTGACTGTGTTTCCCACTGTAGGTTTGGCCTACATAAAAGAGCAATCATGGAGCTCTTCAAGGCTGATGGAGCTCCTCTCACAAATTTATTTCTCAAAATATTGGTGAAAGGTATGTTTTCTGGACCCTCCCAGTGTGGTTAAATAGGTCTTAAATGAAAAATCTACTTTAACATTCCAATTTTCCTAAGTTTTTGTAATGCTTTTTTTTTTTTTTTGCTTTAAACCAAGGAAGACAGGGTGTTTGGTCTTTTGATCCATGTCTCGGTCATCTTTTGGTTCACGTTTCAGCCGACTAACCAAACAAACTGCTAGATCCTTTCTAACCCCTTTATCTGTAACATTAAATGCAGAATCACTGCTTCTGGAGCCCATATTAATAAATTCAGCCTGATCTAACTTTATGTTCCTTCCAATATAAGCCCACATTCTTAATATCCATTCCCACACAAGTTCCCTAGATTTCTCCTTTTATCAATTAAAAAACTCAAGTAATTGTTTTAAAGAGTAGTGTACTTCCTAATGTCTGTTGGGACTTGAATCTAGTTAGAGGTTTACACACAAAGAGTGGTGGTGGAGGTAGGTCCTGAGGAGAATCAACATTATCTTGCATGGCAATTGCCCCAGTGGAGGCCGTTAAAATGTCTTCAGACAATGAAGGACTAATTCACTCAGACAGAGGTAGAAACCATCATTGGTTGGAAGGCCAATTCCACTGGAGATGGGACGACTACTTCCACTGGATGTGGGAAGACCTCTCATGCTGGCATAGAAGGCTCTTCAGCATTTAAAGGTTAAATGTCCCCATTTTTATCAGGGTCTTCCCACACATTCCCATCCCAACTTACAGAATCACATTCTTTCCTAATCAATGCCCCCACTTTAACAGCAGACATTCTGCAAGACTGGGGCCTCAATGTATATTATCGTTCAGCCAACCTCAGGATGAGGTCCTCCATTTTATTTCTGGTAATTTCAACTCTGCAGCTACAAGAGATAAAATTCTTCCTCAAGGCATACCCAGAATTTCTTAGGTCATATATGTAGTGCTTGAGCTGGGAATTTTAATCCTTGAGCTGATTCTTTTATCTCACTCTTTTGTCCAACAACATTAGGAGCAACCAATCAAGCTATTATATTCTGTGTCTTTCCAAATATGTTCAAAAGTATCATGTGCAGAGTCACTTAACTCCTTGCTTTACATAAGTGGTTAATTAGGAGTATCTAACGCAGATATTTTGTGGATCTCCATTAAATAGCTCATGCCACAAATTCTCAGTGATCCTGTTACTACTGGAGAAAAGAGTCATTAGCACCTTTTTTTTTTTTTTTTTTTGAGTCGGAGTCTCACTCAGTCGCCCAGACTGGAGTGCAGTGGCCGCTCCCGGCCACCGCAGCTTCGACCTGCTGGGCTCCGGCGATCCTTCCGCCTCAGCCTTCCAAGTAGCTAGAACTACAGGCACGGGCTACCACGCCCGGCTAATTTTTTGATTTATTGTAGAGATGAGGGCTCACCAAGTTGCCCAGGCGGGTCTCGAACCCGCGGGCTCAGGCAATCCACTCACCTCAGCCTCCCAAGGCACGGATTACAGGCTGAGCACCTTTAAATCTAACCAGATTAGAGATTCATTTCCAGAGACACCAGAAACAATTCAGAAAACTCATCTTTAAAGTTTTTTTCCTTCTAGAACAACTCTCAGTATCAAAATCTATACTTGCGAGGATTCTCCCAAAAAAAGAATCAATGATAAAAGATGGGGGGCTTGAGAGGGGAGAGATTATTATGGGAATTGGCTCCTGTAATTATGGAGGCCAAGAAGTTCCATGAGCTGCCATCTGTAAGCTGAAGAATGAGAAAAGCTGGTGGATTATTCAGTCTGAGTCAAAAGGCCTGAGAATCAAGGGATCCAATGGTCTAACTCCTAGTCTAAGTCATGGTGGGGGGCAATGGCACTAGTGTCTTGGAGTTTGAGAACCAGGAGCTCCAATACCTTTGAGCAGGAGAAAATAGAAGACGGATGTCTCAGTTAAAGAAGAAAAAGAAAATTCACCTTTTTGCCTTTTGTTCTATTTGGGTTATTAATAGATTGGATGATGCCTACCTACATTGGTAAGGGCTGTCTTCTTTACTCAGTCTAAAAATTGAAATGCTAATCTTTCCAAAAACACCCTCACAGACACACCTAGAAATATTATTTTACCACCTATCGGGTAACATAAAATTAACCATTACAATACTGCATTATTCAAACTATATGACATTCTGGAAAAGATAAAACTATGGAGACAATAAAAATATGAGTGGTTGTCATAAGATGTGGAGAGGGAGAGAGGAATAGAGAAATTTTAGGGCAGTAAAACTATTTTGTATGATACTATAATGATGAATATGTGGCATTATGCATTTGGCATGACCTTTAGAACTTTATAGCACAAAGAGTAAACATTAACACTTACAAATTATTTAATAAAATTATTTAGGAAGTCAAAGAATTCCAGGATAGAATACAAAATGTGACAAAACAATCTAATTGTATTACAAAAATGTAAGAGAACCTCACTGAATGGGGTAGGAGAGAAAGGTGCTAATCTAAGACATTTTGCAAATTAATGGAGTATGTAGGAAAAAATAAAAAATAAAAAATGCGTAAGCACTATACTTTAGTTGATAACATTGTTACTCATGGGGGTATGGGCTAATAATTTTGATATTGCCATATTTCTGTTTTATTTCATTTGTGTTGCTTTAACAAAATACCTGAAACTGGATAATTTATAAAGAACAGAGATTTATTTTCTCACAGTTCTGGATGCTGGGAAGACCAAGATCAAGGTGCCGACAATGTTCAGTATTTGGTGAAGGTTTTTTTGCTACATCCTCACATGGCAGAAAACAGAATGAGAATTATGTGTTTGCAAAATACAGTGGTCAGATAGGCATAGGATAGACTTTCCCATTTAAAAGGGAGACATAGGCAAGAAGAAAGGGGCAACAGATCTCAAGTAAGATCAAAACCAAACAGAGCAAACAATATTAAAATTTGAGGTTTAAGAATAATTTTCTTTGACTCTATGTCCTGCCTTCTAGACACACTAGGGTGAGGATTGTGTCCCCAAAGTTCCAGGGTACCCCACCTCCATGGCTTTCTAGATGTAATCCACATTGAAGCTCTCACAGTTTGGAACAGATACCTGTGGCTCTCCCAGGCTGGAGTTGCACTCTGGTAACTATAGAAGTCTGTGGTCTCAGGGGTATCCCCACCTCCATAGATTCACTAAGCATCGCCCTAGTTGGGGCTTTCAGCAGTGGTCCCGACCCTACAGCTCCACCAAGTATTGCTCTAGTGGCAGTTTTCTGCAGCAGCCCTGCCCCTGAAGCAATTCTCTGCATAGGCCTTGAGGTTTTCAGAGGCATACTGCAGAGTTAGTACCATGTAGATGTCATCAAGGTTTACAGCCTGTACATTTGGAGTGATAGTCTGAGCTATACCTGAGCCCACATGAGCCACAGCTGAGGTAACCAAGGAGCACTGTACCAGAATGCAAGGAGTGGAGACTTGAGGTAGCCCTGGGCAATAAGCCCCAAGTACCCATGGGTGCTTTAAGCCCCTCTTTTGGAACCATTCTGCCCTTAAGGACCTGGCATACTGGAACTGTGATGGGTAAAGCGTCTCATCCACAAAGATCTCAGAAATGTCTTCAGGATCGTTTCTTTTATTGTCCTGATAAATAGCATCTGGCTTCCTTCTATTCATACTAATCTCCATATCAGATGATCACTAAGTCACATCCTTGGTATTCGCCCCCAAACATGTTTTTTCACTCTTCACAATTTGGTCAGGCTGAAAATTTTCTAAATCTTCAAGTTCTTGTTTTTTTTTCCATTAAACATTCTGTCTTTTAAATTATTTATTTCTTCTTGCATTCTACTACAAGCAATCGAGAAGCCATGCAACACTCTGGAGATTGTTTTCCACCAAATATCCTAGTTCACTGTTTACCACTTCTGCCTTTTATCAAGCATTAGAATATGAGCACAATTCAGCCATGTTCTTTGCCACTTTATAACAGAGTTGGCCCTTCCTCCAGTTTCCAATATCTTGTTCCTCATTTCTGTCTAAAACCACATAATTGCCTTTATCATCTGTTGGGAGTCAGCCTTGGAGGCCCACCAGATTGACAGGGATAGGATTTTTGACTAATACCTGGTAAAAAGAAGTTTCTGATTCTGTTTAAGCAAAGAATTGTTTTGCATATTTTTACTTATTATTTGTAGTTGTAGTTATGGTGTTTAGACATAAGGTTCTATAAGTTTATAATCGCAGGCATAAGATTTAAGTGTCAGTGAAAGTTTATATTAAGGTATATGTAGGTGATTTATAAGTTTGTTTTTTAGGGTTTGGGATAAATATTAAAGTTTTAGTATATAAGAACTTGAAGAGTTTAGATGTAGAATTTAAGTGAGTAAAAGAGATTTTATCTAACAACCGAAACTACCTTGAGGCCTGAAAAACATCACTAGAAGTTTCTTCCAAGCTGTTTTTTCCTTAGAAATAAAGTGTTCCAAATAGGAAGACAATGAAGGAATTCGACAAGAGGAAACTACCAAGGGGGCCTGAAAGACCAAGAGTGCCTCATCCATGAAAAAAGGAACGTCTGCACCTGTCTGCACCAGGTGTTTCGCCAGGTGTGGAAAGGTCCCCAGGTGCATATACTCCACACAAAGACTGCTCCAAAGTCTTGGGCCAAAAACTGTTGCTCTGGCCCCCAGAGACTTTATTATGGAAATAACCTGTTTCCCTGGATAATTTGAATAAGGAAGTTAAGTTTGTAAAGAGTTACATTTGTTAGAAAGATCATAATATGTATTAGTTAATTTGGGATATAAGTTCTGTTTTAAAGTTGTTTAATGAGAAGCTTTATAGTTTTGTAATGTTGAGATTTTATATTGGCAGGTTGCGGGGACTGTTTTTTACAGGGTGACATCATTGTGTTGGGATAATGTTGTTTTGGGTGGAAATAGTCTCCGCCCTTAGAGAGAACATTAGCCAAGCACGGAGAAGAATACTAAATTTAAGCATCATTTTAACATCATAAACAATCCATGTAATTTGTTGTAAGTGATTTGTTTTGTAATGATGATTTTAACTAACTCTGTGACAGTGACTTGCAGAGATTATTTCCCTTATAGAGAGAAATATAAGCTCACTGCTAGCTCGCAATAAATGGCATCCACATTAACGGGTGTCCAGTCTTTCTCTCTCTCTCTCTATTTTTTTTCTTCCCCTCAAACGCCTACACCGTCTCCACCTTTGGGATACCCCAGACTCTGTGGGAGCAAGACTCCGG
>CAUYQG010191082.1:0-26045 GCA_963574415.1 Tarsius wallacei | reverse complement strand
TTTATAGGAACATATGCAAACAAAAAGGTTCTCATTAAACACATTGGTCTGGATGCCTATGGTAGAAGGAATTTCTAAGCTCTTTCCTGTCCCTTAGAGAGGTTTCAGGGGCACCCAAAAGCCCCTGAAGCCCGAAGATACCTAGTAGTTTACATGTAAAGGATTAAAAAAAAGAAAAAAACAAAACAAAACAAAACTTGATAATCGAGATGTAGGGAAGACAGAAATGTAAATTATCCAGTGTACCAAATTCTCTATCTTTACACATAAGAATACACCAGATAATCATTATCCATCCATAAATCACATGTATAGACACAATTTGACAAAAAAAAAATGTTGTTACAGGTTGTCTAGCCGGGCTCGGTGGCTCAGCTGATTATCAAGATATTTTAAGTGGGAATGAAATTTAATGTCTAGCCGGGCTCGGTGGCTCAGCCTGTAATCCCACGCTTTGCGAGGCTGAGGTGAGCAGATTGCCTGAGCCCACAGGTTGGAGACCTGCCTGGACAACTTGGTGAGGCCTCATCTCTACAATAAATCAAAAAAATTAGCTGGGTGTGGTAGCGTGCCCCTGTAGTTTTAGCAAAATAGTTACACAAGCCTCTCTTTCTATCTATCGTTACTGACAGCTGTAGACTTGTGTTTGCTAAACTAGGGTGCCTTATAACCTATTCCCTAAAAATAGATTCAAATATTACAAATATGCATAAATGTTATGCATTTTGCATTTCCCAACAGGGATTCAAACTTCCAGAGTCTTTCACTTAATGACATTTTTAATCAAGACACAGCACTTACTTGAATTAATGAACCATTGTCTCTCAAAATACAACTACAGCTAGCTAGCACCCAAGTTGACGACATCTCTGCAAATTGCCCATCTCATCTGGATATCAGCCAAGTGTCTGGCATAGCATATACATTTGAATTTTGCCAAATAAATTATTTCATTCTTCCAGTCCTCCATGGCTGATACTCAAAGTATAATGATGCTTTCTGAAGTAAAAATGGGTATTTAAAAAGAATAATGCAGCCGGGCTTGGTGGCTCAGCCTGTAATCCCGTGCTTTGTAAGGCTAAGGTGAGTGGATTGCCTGAGCCCACGGGTTCGAGACCCACCTGGGCAACTTTGAGAGACCTCATCTCTACAATAAATAAATAAATAAATAAATAAATAACTCAGCCAGGCGTGGTAGCGTGCACCTGTAATTCCGGCTACTCTGAAGGCTGAGGCGGAAGGATTGCCGGAGCCCAGCAGGTCGAGGCTGCGGTGGCCAGGAGCAGCGACTGCACTCCAGTCTGGGCGACAGTGAGACTCCAACTTAAAAAATAAAAAATAAATAAAAATAAAAATAAAAAAAGAATAATGCTTAGTCAATGGCATCTTAGGCAGGCTAAGTGTTGGATATATCTAGTTTGGGCCATACTACATTTAGTAGTCAGCTAAATAATAAAAGAAAGTAGGATGCAGATTTCAAGATTTCTCTCCTTGATGCAATACAAAGTTCCTAGTGAATCTTGGATCAATTAAAAGAAAAAATGGCTTTGTTATAAAGGACGTTACTAGGACCACTGAAGAAACTTGAATTTAGACTTCACGCCTGAGCTCTGCCTCCTGTCAGATCAGCACTGAAAAGCCTGCTTCCATTTCCAACACCCTATCTGTGTGAAATAGGGTTTTCTGCAGTGACAGCCAATGAAACGAGATTATGGAGTAGACCGGACATAATCAACACACTTCAGGTGTCACTGTATCCCATCACCCCCAGATGGGACTGTCCAGTTGCAGGAAACCAAGTTCAGGGCTCCCACTGATTCTGCATTATGATGAGTTGTATAATGATTTCATTATATGCTTCCGTGTAATAACAGAAAAGGTGCATAATAAATGTAATGTGCTTGAATCATCCCGAAACTATCTCCCGCTCCTGCCCGCTGGTCCATGGAAAGATTGTCTTCCATGAAACTGGTCACTGATACCAAATAGGTTGGGGACTGCTGCACTAATTGACAAGTTCTTGCAGTGCAGCATTAGACGATGAGTTAGAGGAAGTTTAACACGGCCAGGGAACTGGAACCATGGTGGTGGGAGATGCTGCCTGAAGACCAGGAATGGTGACTCGCCTGCCAGCCTCGTTCATGACTCCACTCCTGTCACAGCCCACTGGACTGAATCTCATCTGGGCCTTAGAATCGAAGATGACATCTATGTTCATCTTAAATCATCAGTCATCTCCAGGGTCAGCCAAGAATATCTCTCCTGCTGTTAAACACCCAGTCAAAGTTGGAACTGCAGAGCATCTTGAGTCAAGAGAGTGGTTTTCTTATGAGGACTAATGAGTGGGTGGACAGTGAGACGCTCAGAGAGAGCCCACAATAGCCAGTGTGGTCCAGGCTAGGAAACAGTAGCAGCAGAGAAACTGAACAGAAGTGCGAGGCTTTATGTAGGCAGCCAAGTCAAATAGGCTGCAAACAGCAAGTTCCACAGGTCAAAGAACTCACACTCCTTACAGTTCTTATAACTAGCAACCACCTCCTTGATCACCCTGGTTTGAGTGAGTTCTCTAGTGTGGCAAGAGGTTAAACTTGACCTCATGCACCCACTTACAGTCCAGGGTCAGAATCTTCTGAAATAGGGGCTAATAAACTTTAGAAATTGAAGCTAGTCATTGTGAATAAATAGTTGCAACAACGACAAAAGAAATTAGAGAACGTTGATGTGAATCGTGCTTTTTCTGAGTGATCACCAATCATGTGACCGGGGATATAGGAGGTACCCTGTGAGTTCCAGATGAGCAGATTTTAGACAGTGGTTACATAAAACACCATCTCTACAAGGATACAAAGTGCTCTCTTATGGCTATAAAATCACTCATCTACCTGGATTTCCAGGTACACCTGTCAAGGGAGGAAACAGAAACAGGACGTTGTGTCCTTCATTAGAAAAGCACGTCTCCACGTGGGACTTCCTGTGGTCTTGCTAATCCTTGGTGTGAACAAAGCATCAGAGCCTGCCTGAATGCTCTGTTTTTCTCTTGCAGGCAGCACAGTGAACTTAAAAGTCTGGCTAACAAAGAAAATATCTACATGTTCCTCGTAACATGGAACAAAATGATATGGCAGGCTATCAAGTGTGGGAGGAAATTAAGTCCCGGCAGCCTGTTGTCATTTTAGATAACGATTCAAAACCAGGGCCTGTCACAGACAATATGGAAGCAATAAACAAGTGTAGGCTCAAATTCTTCCAGAATGTATTTTAACTTAAAAATATCAGGAGGTGAAAATGAAAAATAATTAGGAATTATTTGCAGAAAACAGACTACCACAGTGGTGACCTCTAAAAAATGGCTATACATTCTTTCAAAAATATAAATATATGTTTTTGCTCAAGGAAATCATGGGTAATCTTTTACACAGGAATTTAACTGACTTTGACTTTGGCCTTTATCAAGGGTAAGCTCTTCATTTCACCTTTAATGGCTGTGTACTCTGTGCTTTTTATTCAATTATAGGAGTAGCCTTGGTCAGAAAAACACATTCACCTGTCATTCGAGGTTGGCTGGGACATAGGGACACATCATGTCATGAGAGTGGTGGGAGGTAGAGGGGAGGGGGGAAGAGAGCATCTTCTAGTCACTGTGGAGCAGCAATCCGTCTTCAGAACATGATCGGCAGAGGAAGGCAAACCCAGGACACTTGTGGAGGACAAACAATGTCCAGACAAGCCAGTTTGGGAAAACAATGACAACATAAATAAAGCTGCTGATATTTACTACGTAAAAGCATGTACTAGTTTGGGGTGCGCACTTAAATGCATTTCCTCTAATCTCTACATCTTGTTACAGTAGTTATTATGATCGCCCACCTTTTTTAAAATATGAGAAAATTAAATTTAAAGACTCTTCAGGCTTGCCCAAGTTTAGCCAATCACCTAGAGGCGGCGCTGGAATTCACGTCTATATTTCTACGTCTCCAAATTTGATAGTCCTCACATCCCTTCCCTCTGCTGTAGTGATTCTGTAATTGTGTAAGTATCTGCCAGCTTCTCTCTGTCTGAGCTCTTGAGTGAACACAGTGAATGCCTTCATCCCTTGCTGGCTCCTTCGACATTTATGTCACCATGAACAAACTTTTGTTGTTTTAAGACATTGAGATTTTTGGCTTGTTACTGTGGTATAATCCACCTTCCACTGACTAACATAAGATCTCACCGTACTTTGATGGCTGAATTTATGATGGATCACCAAGAATTTGACTATAAAGAGGTCAAATTCTGAATAACCAAGTGTTGCATGAATTGTATACATACTATGTTAAAGCTCCCCAGTGGCATTGGTAAGAAAGAAGGTCTTAAAGGATGTTTTGGTTAGCTTTAATTTCATATAAGAGTTAGGTTCAAAGGCATGAGAGGTAGCTACTGGTAGCCAAAGCTATATTCCCTAATTAGCTGGAATATGATGGGCTGCTACTATATAAGAATAATTCTAACCAGCTGTCACTTAAACATGTACAAATGGTTTCAAGTGGTAATAGGTAAGAGACGATAAAGATATCAAGAGTCATTCATGACTCTTCATGGAAAAAACTGAATGTACAAGTCAGGGTCAGTGGTACTGCCTTTGGTTAAGAAAAGCTATATTCTTTGGTGCATTCCATCATACATTCGACAGAAACTTGTTAACAATGTACAGGAAGGGATAAAATATTATCATTATGTGGACCAGTCTAATGTACCTATAATTTTATAGTTACCCCCTTGATTAGGAAATCTAAAAGATCCTTCCTCTATTATCTGTTCCTTATTTTCTGGCCACAGGCTACTTTTCCAGTCACATTTTTGATGCTCTATCTAAGATTGGTGTTCCAGGCATACCAAACTGTTCTCAATTTCCCAATTTTAAAAAATTACTCAGCCAGGTGTGCTGGTTCATGCCAGTAAACTCAACACTTTGGGAGGCTGAGGCAGGAGGATTGCTTGAACTCCGGAGTCTGAGACCAGCCTAAGCAACACACAGTGATAACTTGTTGCTACATAAAATGAGCTGGGTATGGTGGTGGGTGCCTGGAGTCCCAATTATTTGGGAGCCTGAAACAAATCACCTGAGCCCTGGAGGTTAAGGTTGCGGTAAGCTGAGATCGTGCCACTGCACTCCAGCCTGGGCAACAGAGTGAGACTCCAACTCAAAACAAACAAACAAAACTTGTGCTTAATCCTTATATGTGCACATGTCTTCTCTCTAACTCAACCCTAAATTCAATTTATTCTCTTCAAGTCTCTACTCAAGCCATCCCTCCTCTTTTTCATCTTAGATTATTCACCTAATAAAAATGCCCATCTACTTTCTCTATCAAAAGTTCTAGCTGTCTCCTGTGCATTCTACACTAGTATTTATATTTTGTTATACTTATTATATGCACTTACCTGTCTGCTTTGATAGACTGTGAACTCCTAGAAGGGACTGACATTTCACTTACTTTTATATCCACGACCAGCACAGAGTATGGCATAAAAGTGATCAATGAATGTTTGTTGAATGGCTGCATGAATAAAAGAATAAAGAAACCTGAAGCTTCTTGGATAGCCCAAATTTATTCTACTTCTATAAGCAAAATAATATTTATCAAATGAATGAATAAATGATGGTTCATAAATTTATGAAGATTACTCAAAGGGGTAAGTACTCAACGGTAAAGAATAACGATAAATTCTCCCTAATTTTATAAATATTTCAATTATGGCAATAAAATTAATAGTTTCAGCTTCCAGAGCAAACTTGGCTCATGCTTTTTAATCAATCAATGTTGTCATTCAACGATATCCAACACAGCTAAGATTTTCTTTAGTCAAGTGTTCACTAGAATAATTGAGGAAAAGCTAGAGAAATATGTGATCAATACTGAAATATGTCCTCGAGATTAGAGCTGGAGGGTTATAAGACATGTGTTGTGAAGGGCACAATACATATCAAGAGAGTTTGCTATAATGAGTCACTGAAGCTCTGACTGAATATGAAACAGAATGCGTTTTTTAAAATTTAAAGTATTCCTCAAATTCAACTCTTATGATCAACCCAACCTTTGAAACTTGCAAGGCCCTTGTAATCCCAACCCATGGCATTGTGCTCATCTGTGGAAATCAGAAGGGTCAAGGATCAAGGCAAATACCTATGATCACTGTAGGGCATGCCACCTATAATCCACTACTTTCAGAAATATCATACGCCATAGTACCGTCAGCCTCTCCGTCTCAAGGCTAAACCAAACCAAATCAAGCTCAAGAAATTCAACAGAAAATCAGCACAGGAAAAGAGAGTGCTTACATTTTGTACAAATTTTTTAATGTAACTACAAAGTGGCGCTTCAGAGAGTCATGCTACTCAGTAACTTGTTAGTTACGGGTTCCTATAAGCCGAGATAGTTGCAACAAACACTGCTTTCTTCATCGAAAAGTCTTCCTATGAAAGAAAAAATAAAGTCAGCTGAAGCTAAACTAAAAAGTGTGCTTAGGTGCCTGAATTGAGTATCCTGACACAAGTTCCGTATCTCATCACAAATAAGTCACTAACAATTCGAAGCTGGGAGCTGGTCCACAGATCATGCTTTGAGTAGCACTCGGTGCTGTCATAGCCATGGTGAGATGAGCAGATGTATCCTTAGCGGTACTATGCTAGGGAACTTACCCAGAAACCTGAGCTCCTTAGAAAAAGTACAAGAGGAAAGAAAAACAGATGAGCACAAGAGAAGCAAATATTCTCTCTTTTCATTCATTCATTATGCAGCTAACTTCAAACACTTATCCTGCAGCTAACGAACTTTCTTCCCTTCATAGACTCCCTCAATCTTAACTTTCCCTTATTTTAAAAAAAAACAAGCAACAATAACAACAAAAGGAAAAAAAAGTTTTTCATAGAATCAAAGAGCTAGAACTCTAAATCTCGGGAAAGTAAGGCCCCCTAAAAGTAGGTAAATTTTGAAGTTCACTGTTTATATATCACCTCCTTCTGAGTGTAGAAGGAGACCCAGCTGGTGACAGAAACTACAAAATAGGGGCCCAGGACCTTTTGTTCAACCCCAAAACCACCCTGTACTCAGAGCTGAGCTGGATGGCCAACAAGAGGAAAGCAGATACAGATCAAGTTATTCGGTTTCTTCTGTTGTCCAGAGGTTCTTCATCATATGAGTCAAAGTATGTGCCGGGTAGGGTCGGTGGGCAATTTTAAGACAAAACTGACAGAGATAATAAAGTGAAAAGGGGGCAGAGTGAAGGAACTTGGAAACTCACTCTATTCAACTAGACCAACTTTGTTGACAAGAAGTCTTCTTGAAGGACTGAGACAGCATCCAAGTATCCAAGTCAGTATTCCACCATCAAACCTTTAAGGCAAAGTGCTTTTCATCTAGTATTTGACTCATGGAAACTGAGTCCAAAAGCTCACCAGGACCTTCTCATGAAGGAGTGTTAGAATGACAGGCTGCCAGGGAGTGCAGGGGGCATGACCGAGGGTACAGGTTTGAAATTCTTGGGAACGGAAATGTTTTTGATTTTGGAATATTGGCATATACATAATGGCATGTCTTGGGAATGGGACCCAAGTCTAGACACAAAATGCATTTATGTTTCATAGATACCTTAAACACATAGCCTAGGCCGGGCGCAGTGGCTCACGCCTATAATCCCAGCATTCTGGGAGACCAAGGTGAGAGGATTGCCCGAGTCCACGGGTTTGAGACCAGCCTGGGCAATCTGGTGAGACCTCATCTCTACGATAAAAAAAAAAAATTAGCTGGGCGTGGTAGCACGCACCTGTAGTTCCAGTTACTTGGAAGGCTGAGGCAGAAGGATCGCCTGAGTCCAGCAGGTCGAGGCTACGGTAGCCATGAGCATGCCACTGCACTCCAGCCTGGGTAACAGAGTGAGACTCCAACTCAAAAAGAAAAAACAAAACAGAAAAACAAAAAATCCCACATAGCCTAAAGGTATTTTTATACAGTATGTTTAATAATTTTGCTCATGAAACGAAGTTGTGTACATCGCACCATCAGAAAGCAAACCAGTTACTATCTCAGCCCCCATGTGGACTATCTGTGGTCATTTGAAATCACCAACATTCCTGACTCTGAATTTATAAGCTTCAAATGAGCAAGCATTTCTTTTCACTTATTCACAGCTAAGTACTTAACAGTAAAAAATAGGAAGTATCATTAAACATGAAAAAATGATGTGTCTGGGGTCACTAAGCATGGTAGCATCACCAGAATACCTGCATCTCCTGTCAGACAATGGCAACAGCAGACAACAGCAAGCTTCAGTTTCCACCTACGATGCTGTATTGTGATTACTATCCACTGTGGCATCACGCTGACACTCCAAAGATTACAGATTTTAGCACATTTCAGGTTTTGGAGTTTTGAATGAGGAATGCTCAACCTGTATTGGTAAATGTTTTCTTTTTTGAGCCTGGTGCCATCTCCATGAGTGTGTTCAGAATGAACACATATATAATTATATCTTTACGATTTGTGTACTTTTTTATATGAATGTTAAGTACCAATAATTATTTTTTTTTGAGTTGGAGTCTTACTCTGTCACCCAGGCTGGAGTGCAGTAGCACACTTAAAGCCATCACAACCTTTACCTGCTGGGCTCAGGCGATCCTTCCATCTCAGTCTTCCAAGTAACTGGGACTACAGGCACATACTGCCATGCCTGGCTGATTTATTTATTTATTTATGATACAGACAAGGTCTCACACCAAGTTGCTCCGGCTGGTCTTGAATCCCTGGGCTCAGGCGATCCTCTCGTCTCTGCCTCTTAAAGTGCTGGGATTATAGGTGTGAGCCACCATGCCCTGCAGTGAAAATTTTTTTTAAAGGAAAAAAAATGTTAGGTGTCAGGCATAGTGGGGCAGGCCTACTGTTTGTTGTATGAATTATTTGAATGCTTCCCTTTTCACCTAAAAAAATGTGTGGCATTGTGACCTACTGTGTAAACAAGAAAGTTTAGGGATTTATCCTATGAAGACAAAAATTAAAGATGTTTAAAGAGTACATGCACACGGAGGCATTCTGTAGCTACATGTTGGAGCTGCTAAAATGTCCGTGAGTCAAGGAGGCGTTAAATCAGTGATGGAAGGCGCATACGATGGAGAGTTCTACTCTTGTTACAAAGGACCAGGTAGAAAGGTGTTGAACACGTATGACTAAGTAAAGAAATCAAGCTTCAGAATAGTGTACGGGATGATTCCATTTTTGTAAAACAACTATGGCTACTACTATACAAATGTATACTATCTTAGATGCAAAAACAGTCAAACAAAACAAGATGTTCTATACCAAGCCATTAACATAGACTTTTGTTAGAGGGTAGTATTATGGGCCATATTACTATTGTTTTGTGTATTTCTGTATTTAAATTTTGACACAAAGAACATGTATTGTTTTATCATCAGGAAAAAAGTATTCTCATTAAGAAACAAAATTTAACTATAGCATATAAAGTGAAAATGCTCCTTTTTTTTCCTCCCTCTGCCTCTCCCTCGCCGCACTTTTCGATAGTGTCTGTACTTCATATAAACCTTGGAAATGGTTTCTTTCAAAATTTAAGACTCTCAGACCGAGGCCAAAAAGTCCGTCTTCCTAACAGGGCATAACAGCATTTTGAGTTAGCGTCGAATTTTACAGGGTGCTGTGAATGTTCTACTTGAGAAATGAGAAGAGTGTATCCCTCTGATAGACTCCTGGTCATGGGAAATTAAAAGTGAATAAGGGCCAAACCAGTTAAATTGGTAACAGTTGAGAGATGGTCAGGCACTTGCAATCAGTACCAGACTACTGGGGCAGATTAAGCAAGACAGCTGCTGTCTGGCTCCCCCTGGGAAGTGAATCTCTAAGTTGAATGTTCCCTGAACGAATCGAGTTAGTGTTTTAACTGTGGTTCAAGTCACCTTCCTGCCTTTCTGAATTTGAAACAGGCTCTTCTAGCCATCTATTCTTCTGTTTCCTATCAGAAGTTGGATTCAGGTCTGTTGCCTTCTTTTTTAAAATTTAATTAATTAATTAATTAATTCATTCATTTTTGAGTTGGAGTCTCACTCTGTCGCCCAGGTTGGAGTGTAGTGGCACGCTCACGGCCACCGCAGCCTTGACCTGCTAGGCTCAGGCGATCCTTCTGCCTCAGCCTTCCAAGGAGCTGGAACTACAGGCGCATGCTATCAACCCAGTTAATTTTCTATTTATTGCAGAGAAGAGGTCTCACCAAGTTGCCGGGGTAGGTCTCGAACTGGTGGACTCAGGCAATCCACTCACCTCGGCCTCCCAAAGTGCTGGGATTACAGGCTGAGCCACCAAGCCTGGCCTGATCTGATACCTTCTTAAGTGATCCTTCTAACAATTATCACAGACTTATATTTTCAAGAGCCTTTCACTATTGTCTATAACAAAATTGGCATCAAGAGTCAAGCCCATAATACAAACCGTAGACCTAGACAGACTAATTCCCCATCTTAATATAACTGCTTAGATGGGAATTTGAAAGTTAGGAACTCAAAATATTGACTTACCCTGTTCTGATATAGATTTGGAGCTTTGAAACATTGACACTCTTTTGGATGAATTATGCTACCTTTTGCTAAGAGATGGCGTTAAGGTGTATACCATTATTTGATGGCTCAGAATCTCTATCTTCTTAAATAAATTGTCAAACTTAGTAAAGGCTAAATAATGACTATTTTCTGGTTCCAAATGTGAACGTGGGCATGCTTGTCTTCATAAGGAAAGGCACTCTTAAAGGAGGCATTCTGTGTCATGAGGCCAAGCATCTCAGGACACTATGAGAGAGGACTAAAACAAAAAGAAAAAGAAAAAAAACAGAATTATCTTTTGGAGGGCAGGCCCTGTTATAGTATAGGCATCCCCTGCTAGGTAAGTATTTTAAGAACCCATCAGTATCAGTATACCAGCTAGTGTTGTTGTGAGAGGCTGTGCTTGACCTCAGTGAATTTGGCTTTTCTGGAGATTCTTTCAATGTGTCTGCCCATTGAATGATGGGTGTTTTGCGAATGCACCTGCCCATACCTCACTGAGTATTCAGCAGTTTCTGACCCAAAATGTCATGATCCCTGTGCCACACCCGCTCAATTCGCCCACTCTTGCTCCAAGTGACTCTTTTTGAGTGACTCCTTT
The DNA here is from genome assembly GCA_963574415.1 of Tarsius wallacei. Classification (NCBI taxonomy): domain Eukaryota; kingdom Metazoa; phylum Chordata; class Mammalia; order Primates; family Tarsiidae; genus Tarsius; species Tarsius wallacei. The sequence continues at coordinate 14,862 of CAUYQG010191082.1, read as the reverse complement.
TTGTTTGTTTCCCTGAATGAAAAAAGTCCTCAAAGGGAAACATTTTGCCAATGTGGAAGAGGTGAAACAAAAAGCACTAAAAAGCACCAAAAGGCATCAAAATGGACAAGTTCAAAAATTATTTTGGGCAGTGGAAAAATCATCTCAATAGGCGTGTTGCATCAGAGAGTACTTTGAAGGTGACTGAAGTTTAAACATGTAAGAATAAATACACGATTTTTTTATAAATAAATGCTGTGTTTTTAGGTCTTCCCTCATACATGCTAGGGACACATCTGTCCCAAACCAGAGTCAGAACTGAAGGGACCACAGAATTTGGCTCAGCGGCCTGCTACCCTGCACCTGAACTGGCCAGTGAATGCGTGAAGGGACTTCTAAATTCTCACTCAAAGGCTGGGCTACATAGGCATAGGCTGGGCTACGACTTCATCTAGGCCTCTGGCTTGAATTCTTTAGGTGTGTATGTTGACTCCAGGAGTCCTGCCCACTTGTGCACTTAAAATTTCAGCTGCCGCTTTGATGTAATAAAGTTAGTTATTCCATTAACTAACCTAAAGGATTAATTTATTTAGTACTTTTTTTAGCTGTCATTATGGATAATAATAAAAGTCTATAAAAATTCAGCCTATGATACTTTATGCTAATAAGACATTTATGCTCCATAATAGATATGTGAAGAAAATGGCATTCTCCTGCAACACTACTTTTTGGCTCTTAGTTTCATTCAACAAACATTTCCCAAATGGCTCATGGGTGCCAGGAATGAGGTCAACAAGACCTGCATATAGCGCCTGCCATCAAGGATCTTTCAGAAATGAATGAAATATCTATTTCAAAACCCCTGATGAGCAAAACACAAAAATTCAGCTGTAATTTTATTTTTCACTTCTCCCTAACCACGAATTAAATGTAAAAAGGCTTGTATAAACGCCTCAAACTTTTTTGTTAAATCTCCCCCCCCAGAATAATATTAAAACACAAATACAGGGAGAAGAGGGAGGCCAGAGAAGAACTATTATCAAATGAGCTCAGACCTGATCTAGAAGAGAGGCTGAATCTGAGTATTTTCCCAGTAATGGGTTAATCTTTCTTTCTTTCTTGTAATGAATGTATCACTCCAAGTTTGCTTCATGCTTAGAATGGTTAATCATCCTTACCAATCAGTTCTGTCACCCTTCATGGGCCCTCATTAAGAAAGAAAAAGAGACTCAGGAAACCTGCTAATAACTCCCTTGAGATGGATTTGATGCCACACACAATCACACGGTTATCTCTTAACCTCTGCCATGCCTGTGCATATTGTAGACAGCAAGTAAAATCTACGGAACTGAACTAACCGACAACAAGAGGGAACAGGAGGAATCCATCTTACCTTACATCAGGTTCTTGAAGGAGAATCTTGAATGTGTACTGAGCTCTTCAAAACACTCTCCCTTATACAGAGGATCGAAAATAATAAATAAGTCCCTAAGGCCCAAGATGGAACCCCACCCACTTCCTGGAGCTCAGTATTCCCAGAATCCTTCTAAGGTTGGCAGGTGGTTTGCTAGCCCCACAAAGCCTGGAATTTGCAGGTGACTAGGGCAGGGGTTGAGAGAGAGACAGAGACTCTGAGACAAGGCAGCCTCACTCACATGTGCTCCAAAAAGGCATTTGTGTTACAGAGCCACTAAAAAGGGTGTCCTGTGTGTGGTGGTGGCGGGGGACAAGACACTTCTCAACTTAGCAAAATGAAGCATATTTAGTCACAAAAAGATGTTTATGCTAGGCATGGCAGCTCAAGCCTGTAATCCCAGACCTTTGGGAGGCCAAGGCAGGAGAATTGCTTGAGACCAGGAATTTGAGACCAGCCTGGGCAACATAGTGAGACCTCGTCTCTACATAAAAATAAAAAAAAATTAGCTGAGTATGGCGGTGTTCGCCTGTAGTCCCAGCTACTCAGGACGCTGAGGCGGGAGGATCGCCTGAGTTCAGGAGGTCGAGGCTAAAGTGACCTGTGATTGTGCTCCCGCACCCCAGTCTGGGCAAGGACCAAGTGAGACTTCTCTATTCAAACACACACAAAAAGAAGATATTTAAGGACCTCTACAGCCCAGATCACACACATAAGCGAAAACACCCAGACCAGTTGCATAATTACGCAAATTAAGTATTAAAAAACATTTTTAAGGAGGATGCCTGGCGGCAAGACTGTATTAAGAGGTCAATCTTTCAAGGAAAGAATCACTCATCTTGCCTCTTCTCCTGTCGACAAGCCGTTGTCTGGACGAGGAGTCTGGGAAGTCCACAGTTAAAAGCACGCTCAGAGTAGCATCTGGGGCGGGGTCCCCCTGCAGGCCTCTGGGTGGAACCCCTGTCCGCTTCCCCGCCCTTTGCACCTGTAGTGTGAACCGCGCCAAAGGCGATGGCTTTGAGTCACCGGATCGCACCACCAAGAACCTCCGAACTTGCTCGCTTTAGCGGGACATTTTCCGGAGGCAAAAAGGAAGGACGTTAGGACCAGACCTCCGTCCCTGGAGGCGGACAGCAGACCGAGCCTGGAGAAGGCGCCCGGCATGGCCCCAGCCCTGGTCCTCAACGCGAGGTTTCCGCGAATGAATGAATGAACGAACGAACGAACGGGGCCGCCTGCTCCCCGGAGAAGGGCACATGACATACCCCTCCCGAATCAGAGCTCAAACCCGTCATCCACGCACCTCGACCTGGAAAGCCACGATTCCGGCCTCTCATCGGACCCCGGAAAGAGGAAAGGTCGCCGGCGCAGGGTCCTCCGGGTTTTCTGAGAACTTGGGGAAACACCCCTGGGAAACCCGAGCGTTCAGCGCCGGGTAAAACTTGCCCGCTTTGGAGCCACCCGGAGACGGGTGGAAAGATGAAAAGCCGCCATCCGTGCGCGCGTGGCTAGTCCTCGGGGGTGGGGAGGCAGATGACCCTAGAAATTCAGATAAGCGCGAAACAAACACAAGGATGACCCCACGCCACCACCGAGGCGAAACAAACCACGCACCCAGAAACACACGGCAAAGTGCAGAACTGTCTACACTCGCTCGCAGGCACGGACCTTTGCAGCGGGGGGCGCGAGGGTAGACCTTCCCCGCGCCGCGCGTCCCGGACCGAGACAGGCCATCGCAGGAGCAAGGGCACTGCGCGCCGGGCCCCTCGTGGCTCCTTCTGTCTGCGGCCCCGGGGGTCGCCCCAAGACCCCGAGAGCCCGTGCTCCGGATGGTGGGGACTCGGCCGGCCGAGCCAAAGGACAGATCGGGGGGCTTCCACGGCCAGGAGCCGGGGGGGTCCTGGAGGGCAACCTCCGGGACCCGAGGCCGCCCAGGCAAGGGTCGGGGCGCCCTCCGCGCGGGACGAGCGCCCCCAGAGCTCGGGACCCCGCGGGTGGCCGGGGGCCCCTCACTGACCTGCGGGCCAGGACGCGCGCCCCTCGGCCCGGGCTCCCACGGTCGGGGCGGGCGGCGCTCGGGTCTCGGCGATCGGCACCCGCGAAGCCGCGCTGGGGAATGCGCGGCTCCGGGCTGCGGGCGCAGCGGGTGTGGACGCGGCTGCCGGCTCGGCCCACCCCGCGCGTTGTCCCCCGCCCCGCCCCGCCCCGCCCGGCGCGCAGCCAATGGCCGCGAGCGGGGTTGCTCCCACCGCCCACCCCCCGCCCCCCGGCCGCGGCTCGGCTGGCCCGGGGCGAGGACGGACCCGCTCGGCTAGGGAGGAGCTGGCGCCGCCGCCGGAAAATCCCGGAGGACGAGGAGGCGTCAGCCAGGGAGCCCCATCTGGGGAAGACAGGTGTGGCGGGTGAACTTTCGAGTGCGTGTCTGGGGGGGGGGGGGTGCAGCCTCCTCGGGGGTGACAGCGCCTCGCCAAGTTTATTTCCCTCATGCGTCTCTGAGGAGTCCCTCTCACCCCCGCCCCAATCCACGACCCGGTGCTTCGTCACCAGCCCGGCTCTGACTGCGCTGCGCGAGGACAGCGCCTCATGCTGGGACGCGCTTCCCCGCAGACGTCCTTCTCCCCACTCGGAGTGCTGTGCCCGTCGTCAAGTGAGTGGAACAGGGCTGCAGCTTCTGTCCTTGCCAGGGAGACGGGCAGTCACAAAAGTCCCTGCTGGGGAGCTGGCACGGAGAGCCACGTGTCAGGACAGAACTCAGAAAAGGAGCCTTTACTGGTGTCACTGACTACAGGTACCCGTCAGCTCTGTGGCCTTTACCCAAAGACTCTCCATCTCTGTATTCCTGTTTTTCAGCCGGAAAATGAGAAGTCTGGAGCTCTTGATGTCTGTTGTCTTTCTCGCTCTGATAGTCCATAATCATGTTGGCTCTTTGGCCTGCGAGCTCTGGCAAGTGTTGGTGTGGCTACCTTTTCCTTGAGGCCCCAAGCCTCCTGACTGTGCTGGTTTCACCCTGAGACCCGTGTATCTGTGGTCAGGAATGCGAATCACACACATCAGTACAGAACCAGGGTTGGGTTCGGTGGTTCACGCCTATAATCCCAGCACTTTGGGAGGCCAATGCCAGAGCATCACTAGAGGCCAGGAGTTTGAGAGCAGCCTGGGCAACGTAGTGAGACCCTGTTTCTACGAAACCAAAACAGAACCAGGCTGCCTGAGTCTCAGTGAAACTTACACTTGCACACCTACTGCCACCCGCCAGTGTCCAGCTCCTATGATCTTGTTACTTGTGTCCACGTTCGACCGTTTTCCAGGTAGAGACAGGCAGGGGCATCTGGCTTAACTCTGAGGCTCCTTGGTAAGTAATAAAGGCTCTCCCCACCCCCCCACCCCCTTCCTTCCCCAGGGCAATTGTGGGCGGGTGTGAATCTTTTCCATAGGGATACTTCTGTGCCTGATCTAAAATGCAGGAGGGTGGAATGAGCTGCCTTGTCAAGAGGGCACATCCCAAAAGCTGCTTCTCTCCCAGCAACTTGCAATGGCATTGTAAATGTCACCCGTTCGAGTGCCACTCTCGTGAGTCTTTTTACATCCACCTACCACCTGCTCTGCTATGAACTTAGTAAAGTTTACCTTAGATTTTTTACATAGCCTCCCTCATCGTAAGGAATAATATCCGTGAAATCATTGGTTTGTGAGATACCCAGTATGCGTCAATACACAAGAAAATAAAGGCAGAATTCCTCCATGCCACCCAGAAGCATCCCCAACATTGCGGGTTGTTCTCACACCTCACTTTGGAAAACACTAGGGGAATGAGAAAGCAGTTAGGCCTGTTGACCGCCAAGACAACGATCCTTAAAACTTTTTGCTTAAGACTCCTAGGCCCCAACTCCAGGGCCTGGCTCACTCATAGCCCACATAATTTTCATTTGCTTATTTATTTATATTGGCTTGTGGGTAGATGCATCATCCCAGTCCTCGCCTCTGTCTTCAAAGGATCTCCTTGATGTGTTTCTTTTCCCCTTCTCTTCTCTCCTAAGATCACTTTTATTGGATTTAGGGTCCACCATAATCCAGGATCATCTCATCTTGACATTCTTAACAATTATATCTGCAAATACTTTTTTTTGTTTGAGTCAGGGTCCCGCTCTGTTGCTGGAGTACAGTGGCACAATCACAGCTCACTGCAGCCTTGAACTCCTGGACTCAAGCAACTCTTTCACCTCAGCCTCCTTAGTATCTGGGACTACAGGTGCATGCCACCATGGCTGTCTAATGTTTTAAAGTTTTTTTTATAGAGACAAGGTCTTGCTATGTTTCCTAGGCTGGTCTCCACTCCTGGGCCCAAGCAGTCCTCTCTCCTTGGCTTCCCAAAGTGTTAGGATTACAGACATACACCACCACACTCAGCCTCCTTTTTACTTTATTTTATTTTATTCAAATAAGGTCACATTTGCAGGTTCTAGATGGACCAATATTTTGGGGAGGCACTGTTTAACCCACCACAATTAGTAATCTTTCTGCTTCTGTGCCAGGGTGTCCAACCCTCCCAGGATGACATCAGGTAAACTGTTAGACTTTTGTGTAATTGCCAGAGTCAACAGGGCCACTTTGCAACTCTCAAAAAGAAAAAAAAAATGCTGGCATGTACCTCCATAAGTGTCTCCAAAGGTGGGACAGGCACTGCTCAAAGGCTGGGAGTTTGCAGGCAAGGCTTAGCTTCTAGGAAGCACAATTCTGACTCCCCTCCCTCTCAGTGTTAGTCAGGGAGAAACAGATTTTTGCAAAAAGTGTGGAATTTGGAATCAGATGAGGAGTCATTAAATTCTGATGTTGTCACTTACTTTCTGTGTGGTTTAACTTAACCTCTCTGAGCTTCATTTTTCTTATCTATAAAATAGAAATAATAGTGTCCACCTTATTAAATCGTTGTTGGGAACGTTACACACACACACACATACACACACACACACACACACACACACACACACACTTCCTAGCAATTGTCTGGCATCTAGTAAGGGCTCAAAAATACTAGCTCCGTCTTTCCTCCTTTGCTGCCATCAAAGTAACATTCAGAATTACTTTGTCCACTCACTCATTTTCTTCCAGATGATCAAGAAACTTCAAGTATGTTCCATTGCTAATCCTCCCTGGACTAACTTCCCTCTCACTTTTATTTCTTCGTCACCGCCCCCTTCCGATGTTCCCTTTTCACACTCTCTCTTCTCCCTCATGCTCCATTCTCTCATCTTTCCAGTAGTTCTGTCTTTCCTCAGCCACGGTTTCGGAGATCTGTGTTCTGAAAAGGAACCCTGAGAAATCAACTCTGAGAAGAGCCTAGGTCATATGCATTTACACTTTGTACTTCTTTTTCATGATGTGTCAATTAGCTGTTTTTGTTTTAAGTTATGGTGGCCTCTAAAGCATGAGGCAATTTTTGTTATCCCAAACCAGGGAAAAATTCCTGGATCACAAATCCTATTGCATCTGACAGACATTTTCAGAACATTTGCTATTGTTGGGCGGTGTCCCAGGCACCGGGAACACAAAAATAAAGAAGACAAAGTCTTTTCACTGAAATGCTTACAGTCCAGCCAGGAAGACAGGCCTATAAATATAGACTTTGGATATAAGGGTGCTTTACGTGCCTTTGGGCAAAAAAAAAGCCCATGAAAGAAATCCCTGTACCTACTTTTTGGTTATGACATTGTCTTAGACTGGCTGGCCAAAATGCCTGCCTTGCCCATGGTCCCTGCTAAGTGGGCAGAGCTGATGGCTCAGGATGGGCTTGCAATGGAAGGACAACCAGCCCTGGGTCGGTATCTTGGATATCTGTGTATTTTTTTCTTGGTTGCCCATCATCTAGCTCTCTTCCTATCCTGGAGGAATGTCCACTGTTTGGGACTCAGTGGGAGGCGGAACCCACTTCCTGCTGATGAAGCCCGAAAGGCCATGCATACTCTCCCATCCTCCCCACCACCGCCCATTCGCATTGCAGTGGGAGTGACCTAGACTTGGCTGGTCAAACAGACCTTTCTTGGACCTGGAAGTGGGAGCTGGCAAGGTAAGGAAGCCATGTTGCAGACAGACCTTTATGGGAGGGGTTGCAGCAATGTCTAGTTTCAATGGCCAACAGAGGATTGGGAAAAGCAGTGGCCTCCGGTGTCCGGGCATCAGGTACAAGTTATAGTTTTCACCTCTCAGTGATGGCAACATCATCCTCTCTTGGCTCATTCGGCGGTATGAATTTGCTGTGATGCTGGCGGATGTGCCTTCCTCTGCTTCTGTTCACTTTCTGAGCATCTTTTTGATGCTTTCAATAAACTCTTTTCTTGGCTTAAGCCAGCCGAAGTGGTTTCTATTGCAGCCAGTGCTTTGGCTGAGGCCTGATATAAAGGCTTTGCCTCAACAAGAAGAATGCTAATTCACGAATACAGGTAACGTCTCCTTCCAGGGCACTTGAAATGAAAATATTAGAGTGGGTCAATGAGAACAGAAGCTAAACACACACGCAGAGGCTATGAGACAGCAGAAGCGATGTGTAGGCTGAAATTATGAGTAAGCAGAAGTTATGAATAAGCAAAAGTTATGAGTTAGCAGAAATCAAAATATATGCAGAAGGGAGAGAGAGAGTGGTTGGCGATAGCAAGTGGCAGGCAAGTCAAAGCCAAGAGGAACATGAGGGCCGGGACATAAATGAACCCTGGCTCTCCAGGGATCTCCAACTAATCTATTCACTAGATCTTCCTTGAATTCTGAACTATTTTCCAATTTCTAAACCATACTCCCATTTCCATGAAGCTGAATAATCCTGGCTATTCATGGGTTGCCTTGAAACTCCAGTTGTTCTTATTTGGTTATTTTTTCTTTTAAACTTAGCTCTCCTATTATTTGAGATGACCAGGTAAGACTCTGTTCTATGTGATCAGAGAGTTCCAAGGATTACAGTGATGCTATGATGAGGACCCAGCAAATGGCTGTCCATCGTGTTACTCAAGAGTCGCTGACCTGCCTCTTCCAAGATGTCCTTTTTTTCTCTATCTTACTTGAAATTCCCAGCAGGAGACCTCCTCCTCTGGACCAGAGAGTTAATGTTTTATAAGAGCTCTCTGTTTAAAATGTGCTTTTTCCCCAGAGGGTGAGACTAGCTAGTTTCTCTGAGCACTGGCCATTAGTACCTGAACAGATCCGAGGCGTTTACTCTTGTTTACTGGTACATGTGAACTTTCAGAAGTCTGATGCTTACGGGATGGGCTGGTCAGAGGACAGAAAAATTGGGCACAGGGCTGGGAAGGGCAGAGAGTAGATAATAGAAAATGACAGTGAGAGGGTACAGGCTATTCTAAAGGAGTGTCTCTTGGAATTTTCCCATAAGGAAAGGTTCTGGTGGCCACCCAGTATGAAGAGATCCAGGGAGCGGTGGGGCTGGCATGGTGGCCATGCTATCAAGGTGGACACCAATGCCAGACATTCCCACTTCCCAGCCTGCTTTGTGGCGTCTCCAGGACTTGCATAATTTCCTTTATCCTCCAGCTTCTTGCAGAGATGGAGCCAGGCTAAAGTGGGCAGAGGAAGATGGGCATGGCATCTGCCCACTTTGAGATTCTGCTCAGAAGTAGCACCAGCTTTAGTTGTGCCTGTGGGTTACTTCCAGGAATCTGCAGACTTCTTCTTCTTCTCTCTCTCTTTTTTTTTTTTTTTTGAGTCAGGGTCTCACTCTATCACCCAGGCTGGAATGCAGTGGCACGATCATGGCTCACTGTAGCCTTGAACTCCTGGGCCCAAGCGGTCCTCCCATTTCAGCCTACTGTGTAGTTGAAACTACAGCATACACCACCATGCCCAGCTCATTTTTTAAAATTTTGTGTAGAGATGAGCTCTCACTATGTTGCCTAGGCTGTCCTCGAATCCTGGGCTCAAGCAATCCTCCCACCTCAGCTTCTCAAAGTGCTGGGATTACAGACGTGAGTCGCTGCTCTGTGCCCGGCCTGCAGCCCTCATTTTTGTCTCTGGCAACATGCAGTGCCCTCTCATGCCTTGTGAGAGGGGAAATATCTATACATCTCACCCAGTTGGTGAATGGTACACAATCCAGAAAAAAAAATAGTGTTTCTATTCTTGAGACTTGAAGCAGGAAAGAGCAAATTGACACATGCTGCTGTGTTTTAAGGGAGAGAAGATGCATCGGTCGGCTTTAAAGAAAGCAGAAGTCTAGCTTATCCCTAAAGAGCTTTATTTATGTCTTCCAAGTCTAGTATGTGCCACAGTCTTTTTTATTTGTTGTTTGGTTGTTTTGTTTGGTTTTTTCTTTCTCAGAATAGTGGCTAGACATGTTCTTGGAACAGCAGTGAGTCACATCAGGGGGCAGGTAGGAGAAAACGTTGGTGCCACTGCTGCATCCTTCTGGGTACAGTCCCAGGGTTGTCCGTGTGCATTCCAGCTGATGCACTATGGGTTATAAATCAATGACGAGCAGCGTGGAGAGCAGGCAGGGAGCTTAATGCACCCTCCACATCTCTGTCATGTGACTGGCTGAGCTCCATGTGCCATTTGGAAGAGGACATTTGAAAAGGGGATTCATCATTTTAAATTGCTCTCTGGGAGCTTTGCAGTTCACCACGTGCCACTTAGGTGCTTCTCCAAGACATGTTTTCCTTCAGGCAGCTTGCAATGTATACCAGCAAAGGGCAACTTGGCCTCTTTGGATAGAAAAACTACCTTTGAAGGGACTTATAAGAAATATGGGGTGAAATGCAGAGAGCTTTAAAAGTTTGCTATATCGAAGCTGAGCTCTACCCCAAAATGTCTGCCACTGGGACTTCCCAAGGTCTGGCAAGAGCGACGCTAGCCATGTCCCCGTTTTACCCTCAGATGCTACTGGGATGGTCTACTTAGAACTCCGGCATTACTAAAGAATGTTTTCTTGTGGAAGAACAGTTAAAATCCAGCTGTATGGTATGGTTTAACCGTTCTAGACTTGATGATCTGGAAGAAAATAGAAGATTGAGGCTGAGATCATTCAGAGCCAAATACATTTTTTTGCTAGACTCCTCATCTTATTTTGCGACTTGACTTGAAGAGATCCTCGTCTGAGGTGTCGTTTGCGAGTGACACTGACTGTCAAGTGGAGCACTCCCCAAGACACCGAGGTGAAGATGAATTAACTGTCAGGAGCCTGGAAACATACGCATTTGAGCAGACGTGCTCTGAAGTCAAGAAAGGAGGAAAACAGAATTGGATCCGGATTCTTTCAAGACAGTAAATATTAGCAGAGTATTATGTGTGCAGAATAAGAAAGCATGAGATTTCCATAGACACCCCAGGGGAGGGGGAAGGAGAGAAGAGCAGACGCCATAGACTTACTACTGCATATTGAACTTCTTTTTTCATACGTTAAAAATGTTTTTCAAGAAAGCTCCAGGAGGAGATATTTCTATGCAAAGTGTATGTAATGCAAATGTTTTCAGAAATGATGCTGCAAAAACAGAGTCAGTAGGCCAGGTGTGGTGGCTCATGTTTGTAAGTCCAGGGCCTTGGGATGACAGTGCTTGGGATCCTCCAAGACGGGAGAATTGCTTGAGGCCGGGAGTTTGAGGCCAGCCTGTCCTGGGCAACATCATAAGACCCCATCTCTATGAAAAACAAACAACCAGAGCCAGCAGCAACAATATTTTCACTTCTTGCTTTGATGTGCAGACAGATGAAGATGATTTTCCCTGAATAGTGCTTTACAGTATAAATTTCATATATGCATTCATTTATTTGACAAATATATTGAGCACCTCTGTAGTGCCAGGAGGTGTCCTGGGCTTGGCAGGGGGCATAGCTGTGAATGAGACAGACTTGAACAGGGACAACCGTAGTCATTAGGAAGTTATCTGGGAAGAAAGGTCTGTCTGAAGATGCCTCTGGTCCTGTGGTCTCCAGGCCCCAGCAGCATACCCACTCCAGTACTAGCTTTTTCTCTTTATTTTTAGCAAAGTCTCACTTTCCATCTTCTTGCTCTTGTTCTCTTTCTTTTCTCTCCCTGCCTCTCTAGAAACTTCCACCCCAGCTCCTCTCCACATTCATCAGAGCTTTCAAACCAGCAGCCCTACCACGTTACCAGTTTTCTCAGTCAATCATCTTCCTCTGCTCTTTCTCCACACTTTGCTCAGCTCACTTTTCCAAATGTCTGAGTATATTGGATTAACCCTTTACCTGTTTAAAAAAGAAAAAGCACAGCTCGCTGCCACATTCATTTAATTTTACATAAACACACGCTTTGAGTCTGAAGCAAATCTTACTGACTTTGGGTGTGAAAATAAAATATGAAAACTGTTTTTGGCATTATTTCTAAACATAACTTGTTTCTAATCCTAATGAGAATTACGACAGAGAGAGAGAGAGAGAAGGGAATTCTATGTTTTGTAATCCTCTTCTTTCTTTCTGTCTTTCTTTTTAATCTTGAAGTAAACTCTGCAGCTGCAGATACTGCCAGCAAGGATCCTCGGGTTAGACAGGAAAAGGGCTAAACAAAGTGCCGCTACACGAGAGAACAGCAAGTTATCATTCACATTCAGATACATCTTGGTAAAGCTAGTTTGGAATATGTCTCTTGGGAAAATAAATGGCTCCAATAACTGGATAATAAGTTCATGAGCAAGTTAGGGGATTTCTAATTCTTTACTGTGAATAAATCGTCTGTTGATAGGTCATTAACTTAGCGCCTATGATAGATCCTTCTATGACCCTTTTTGGCTTTCAACTCTAAAGGAATTCAAAGAGTTAAGTGGCATCGCTATAAAATGTTTTTCTATTCCTGTCTGCATAGGTGTGAGAAAAAGGTTTCTCAGCACATATACTTAACAATAAAACATAAGAATAAAAGTGATGGTCTATAACAGGGGTACTGATCCATGGCTCCTTAGGTACTTGGCCACATGACAGAACGTGCGTGGCAGGCCAGTGAGCAAAGCTTCATCTATATTTACAGCCATTCCCTGTTGCTCTCATGACCATCTGAGCTCCTTCTTCTGTCAGATCAGCAGCGGCATTAGTTTCTCATAGGAGCGCATGTCCTATCGTGAACTGCACGTGTGAGGGATTTACGTTGTGCTGCTGCTTCTGAGAATCTATTTCTTGATGATCTGAGGTGGAGCTGAGGTGGTGATGCTAGTGCTTTCTCCCACCCCCTCCAGGTGGGACCATCTGGTTGCAGGAAACAAGCTCAGGGCTCCCCCTGATTCTGCATTATGGTGAGTTGTATAATTATTTCATCAAATGCAGTAATGATAGAAATAAAGTGCACCATAAATGTAGTGAGCTTGAATCGTCCCCAAACCATCCCCTCCTCCCCTGGTCCATGGAAAAATTGTCTTCCACAAAACCAGTCCTTGATGCTAAAAAGGTTGGGGACTGTGGGTCTATAACTTAATATAGAAATAAGTCACATTTTTCTCATGGATGGAGTAATTAATCGGCAGAAGGTGTCCTCACTTATCTTAACTGTCCTAGTTCATGTCAAAAGAAAAACTTGCAATAGGATGTTTGTTTCTAGGTTTAATGGCTACTTATCAAAAATTTAAATATATTTAGGTTTTAATAAAAGTTTGAATACATGAGCATGATTGTAGTCACTTGTATATCAATCATAATTGTAATAGTAACTTGGTCTAGAAGAAAATTTTCAACAGTTAAAGCCTTATGCTCATGGAAAATATAAAAATTACATTAAACTTTAGTTTATATACATATTTTTGTTGCAGAGGAATGTGTAAGAGTGATAAATAAAAACCTCATGAGTACAAAAATATATTGTAGAATTCAGTTGTGGGGGTGGGTGTGAAAGGAGTAGACTGAAAGTACAGGTTCAAATAGAAAGAAAAAGATGTAAGATTTCCATTTAAGAAGCACTTTTACATGTATTTTTAAATGGATGATGGTGGGTACCAAAATTATGTGGTATTTAAATTCATTGGTTACATTTTTTAAAAGTGAGATATAAAAGTGTACTGTATGTCAAAAAATATATCACATTTAAACTTACAATGAGAAATTTAGATGTTATCTTAAAATGTGTGGGTACTTAGATTTTCAGAACTATTTTTAGGGCCTATGCAAGCAAAGAGTTTGAAGACCGCATAACACTGTAAGCACTCCCTTCCAACACCTCTGAGTCCTTTGTGCCTCTCTCCTGTTATTGTACTCATCTGGGAACCAACTCACCATTCCAACCCTACTTAAACCCAAATGCCTGCAGACATGGCCTGTACTTGAGTAGCTCAATATTGCTGGAGAGAAACATGAGGCTAGACTGACTGGATTCACAGCCAGTCCATGATCCCAACACTCAGAAGGGCACACCACACTGCCTGACAATCCATTGGTCTTCCCTGGCATATTCAAGCTCTCACTTCCAGACAATGATTTCACAGCTTCTTTTCTCCCCTTAAAATTCCTATATCACTTCTTCCATGTCTCAACTCACAGCTTACAACTTTGCCTCATACTTCTTTGAGAAAGTGGTTGAGATCAAACAAGAAGTCTCATCTTCCCTCTAGCAAACTGCACTTCGTACCCATAGTCTGCCGTCTTTCTTATTACTGTGGTTGTTTTTGTAGACATCAAACACTGTCTCTTCTGCTCTGAATCCCACTCTTCCTCAGCTTCTTGGAGACATCATCCTACTATCATCCTCGCCCACCTGGATCATCAATCACCCTCATGTCCCTCTAGATACTATCATTCCCATCAGTTCAATAAACTACTTTTACATATCTTATCTAAAAAGAAAAAACCTCTTCTTTCACACAAGTCCCTATTTGCCTTCCTCGTTTCTCTACTTTCCACCATAGTTAAACTTCTAAAAAGGGTCTTCTATAGTCTGTTTCACTTCCTTACCTTACACTTCCGACCCAGTGCGCCCCAATAGACTTCCTTCACACCACTTCATGGAGACATTCTTCATGAAGGACAACAATGGCTCTTATACTGCCAGATCCAATGTTCACTTCTCTGTTCTTGTCTAATAACCCACTGATTACTTCTTTCTTCTAGAAGAGCTTGTATTAGTGTTTGTGATGGTATAGTCTCCTAGTTTTCCTTCCTCGTCACTGGTCACTTTTTCCCCAGTCTTCTTTGCCTTTCTTCTGCTCATTTTTGACCTCTAAGTCTGAAATTCTACCTAACTTGGTCAACATAGATTGCCCACTCCTTAACTCCATGCTTGTATTCCATCCTGTATTCATAGTCTCAGTAATTGTACAACCATTCACCCAGTTCTTAAACCAAACTAGAGCAGTTACCTTTGATTCTAATGTTTTTCTTATTTCTTATATCTAGCACATTTAAAAAGTCTGTCTTTTTCATTTTTTTTTTTTTTTTTTTTTGGTACACTACCAGGGTTGCATTGCGACTAAAATTGATGGGATGTTAGACGTAGGTGGATACTAACATGATAGTAGAATATACTTCTAATTGTTTCAGAA
>CAUYQG010191077.1:0-70988 GCA_963574415.1 Tarsius wallacei | reverse complement strand
GGGGGCAAGTGATGGTGTGGCCAGAGGGAGGAGGGGCCAGATCCTGGAGGCATCCACAGGCTGCCTTGAGGAACTCGAACTTGATGCGCTAAGCACTAAGGGCTGTTCTGGCTTCCTGAAGCAGGGTGTTAGAGCTGGTGGGGGTGGGGGTGGGGATGTCTGCTGCCAGCTGTGGAGTGGCTTGGTGGGGAGGGACTGCAAGAGAAGGGCAGGGCAGGCACAGATGCTCAGCATGGCTTCGAGGCTGTAGGCCAGGGGAGGGGGCGCTGCAGGGGCATGGAGGGAGGCCTTGGGAAACACAGCCTGCCAGGGCCCTGGCTGGTGGGGGGGGTGCCATAGGGGGGCTAGCAAGAGGGGGTGTGAAATATTCCAGCCTGGCCCTGGGCCAGGGCTGCTGAATGTGTGCAAGCCGGCTGCCGTGGGGGTGCCCACAGTTGCCCAGTCTCAGCCAGGATTTGGGCGCCGGGCCCCTGGGGTGAATGTGGGGAGGGGCTGAGGACAGGTGTGAGCTTGCCAGGCCCCTCCCCTGGGGGTGCAGGGAAAACCAGACATAACTTTCCACTTAATCACATTGAGCCTGTTCTTTTCCTCTGGTGGCCTCAGCCTGCCTGGGAGCGGAGGTGGCCCCTGGAGCCACTGAGCCCATACACTTCGGGGTCCCAGACTCTGGCTGCTGGCTTTCCCAGCCACCCCACTCGCTTTGCTCCGGCCTCCAGCCCCATGCCCACTAGCTCCGGCTTGAGGTGTAGACCTGAGATTTCTTTTTTTTTTTTTGAGTTGGAGTCTCACTCTGTCACCCAGACTGGAGTGCAGTGGCCGCTCCTGGTCACTGCAGCCTTGACCTGCTGGGCTCCGGCGATCCTTCCGCCTCAGCCTTCCAAGTAGCTGGAACTACAGGTGTGTGCTACCACACCTGGCTAATTTTTTTGATTTATTGTAGAGATGAGGTCTCGCCAAGTTGCCCAGGCAGGTCTTGAACACGCGGGCTCAGGCAATCCACTCACCTCAGCCTCCCAAGGTGTGGGAATGCAGGCTGAGCCACCGAGCCTGACAAGACCTGAGCTTTCTTCCAGCTGCCCACTGTCCCCAGAAACCCAGTCTCCCCATTTCCCAAAAGGAGTTCAAAGTACTCCATTTAGGGCCCTTGTGACAATTAAGTAAGGTAATGTCTTGGGTGCACAAAGTGCTGCTGCCTTATATTTGTTGTGATTGCTGTTGTTATCCCCCCTCGTGGGGCTGTGGGGACCTTGAAATGAGGCCTCCTCTGTAGCTCGCCATCATGCTGCCTGCCATGCTCCCGCTAAGTGCCCCATAAATGCCGTTTCCCTGCCCTTCCCTTCTGCTTTCAGCCCCTGCATCTGTGTATGGGTCTATTTTTGGAATAAGCGAGCCTGGAATAGCTTTCTCTGGGTCCTGGGTCTGCGGCCATTCCAGCCCCTCCGGTCCTCCCTACTGCTCCCAGCTCTGTCCTGTCCTGATAGGCAGGGCCAGGGTGACCTCACAGTTCATTGCCGTGGCAGGAGATGTGATGTCATGGGGTCTTTTTTGCCCCCAAAGCTGCCTGGATTCCAGGCCTCCCAGGGGGCCAGAGTGGGGAGAGCTGGAGGGTGGAAGGGGGCAGGGTGTGAGGAATTTCTGGACGGAATGTTCCCCTGGAGGCTGAGTCTGCATTCTGCACCCCCTCCCAGCCCCACCAGTCCCCAGCACTAGGCTCAGGCTTGGGCACCTCCTCCTGCCCTGTTGTTTCCTTCCTCCAAAACAGTGGCCCGAAGCTACATTTTTCCCAGTCCACCCTCCTTGCAGCCACCAATGGGTCCTGCTGCACGAGCCTCCAGGCTGTCATCCCAGGCACCCCTCAGCCTTCTTCCCACAGAATGGCTGACCCCTCCTTGAGCCCACACAATGGGGGAGGGTAATGGCACGTATGGAGAGGACACGTATGTCTTTTTGGTGGGGGGGGGGGGATGAGAAAAGGATGCTCGGCTTCCCTTATCTACCCTGTGGTTCACGACCCCTCAAATTCAGGAAGTTCTCTCTGTTGTCTGATCTCATTCTCTCCTACTGCTGCTCATTCCTACTGACGGACCTGGGGCAGAGGGATTGCTACCACTAGTCTTGACTTCTCAGGAAGCTTGTTTCCAGCAGGAGGGAGGTTGATGAAGAGGAACTGATTGAAGATCATTGCTGGGGAGAGGGAAAGAGTGTGAGAGGGACTTGAGGAGTCAGGTCCAAATACCAGCTCTCCCACCCCAACTGGCTGTGTAGCCTTGGGCAAGTCGTTTAATCTCTCAGGCCCTCGGTTTCCTCAACTGTAAAATGGGCTAATGTTTACCTCTCAGTTGTAGTTCTTTCACTAACTTTAGGAAAAGGTGTCTCCAAGCCGGGCCCAGGACTCGAGTGAGGCAGGTGGGGTCCCTAGGGTGCAAGATTTGGGGAGGCGTCGCCCTCAGGAATGTGCAGGTACACTGGAAGGACCTGCGAGGCACGCCTTCTTAGATTTCATGCCCTAACCACTCCACCCTAGTCCCCACCTTGCTCCAGATTCCAGTGTTTGGGACCCCAAAGTAGAAGTGTCCCCAAAGGGCAGGATTTGGCTTTTAGGTCATGCTAGGTCCAAACCCTGTCACCTGCTCCTGGGCTTGATTCTGAGTTGTCCTGCCTGGGGAAGAAGGGGGATTCTGGAAGACTCCTGGCAGGGATGTGCATCCACCCTCACTTTGGAAAGCCTGGGGGCCTCAGGCTCCAGGCTTTTTCCTGGGACTGGGTAGTGGGTGGGGCCAGACGGAGGGGGCTGTCCCTGTTTGGGCTTCTCTGCTTCATCCTTCTGCTGCCAACCTAAGGGGCATCAGAGAAGCACCTACAGGGAGGCACCAGCTAACCCTGCCTGCGGGTTGTCTGGGGACCAAGGCGAGGGCAACCAGGTGCACTGGGCAGTGGGCTTGGCAAACCTGTGGTCTTCACAAACCTGGGAGCCAGCTCCTGTCCTGCCATGAACCTCACCATAGGTGGGTCAGACCTCCCTGAACCTCAATAGCCCCATCTGTGAAATGGAGGGACAGGTCCCTCTCAGAGCTGATGTCCTGAAGAGTGGCATGCAAGGATGCTGCGTTTGTGTGTATATGTGTGTAGTGGGTATAGAAATGTCCTGGCCAAAAACTAAGCAAAAATGGAGGCCAAGGGTTTTGGCTCCAGAGGGTCCCGGGGGTGCCAGCTGTGTTACCAGTGCATGGTTAGGGGTGGCTTTCCGATGCCCCCAGTCTACAAGGTGTGAGACAAGGGTGACCACAGGGGACTCTGCCTTCATGTTGCCAGTCCCTTGCCTTTTTCATTCTCTGTAGCCCCAGGACTGTCAGTGGTTGGGAAACAGAAACAGGACTTCGATCCCAGGAGGCCTGGGGTGGAGGGTGAAGGAGGGGCAGCAGGCATGCTGGGCTGTGTTTGCAAACACCGCAGGACAGCTCGAGTGTTTGGGTCAGGAGGGATTTTTGGAAATTTTTAGCTCTCAGAAAGCATCTTGACCAGTAAGCTGAAGGCATCTGATCGCTGGCAAGCGTCGCCCTGTGGCCGGCCTCCAGCTGGCATGGGGAAGGGGTGGGGGCAAAGGGGATGGTGCTCAAACGATAGCTGGCAGGAAGGGAAAGTTTCTCTTGCACTGCTGAGGCCTGTGGTTTTTCATATTGACTCTTGCTCTTTTGTCGGCACCATGCAAGATCCAAGAGGGGTGGAGCAGGAGGGTCAAGGTGGGACAGGGTGGGCAGGAGAGGGCCTGGGCCTTGGGAGTGTGCTGGTGCTGCCCTGAGCGTGGTTGTGAGAACTAATAATGAGAGCTGACAAGTATGGAGAGCTTCCTATGTGTTGGGCATCGTTCTGAGTGCTTTATTTCATCTGATCCCCACAAAATAATGCTGTGTGGTCCTGTAGAGGAGCAGCAATGACAAGTTGACCTTCTGGAGGCTACACAGGTGACAGCCGAGTCAGCATGCGGACCTGGGCAGTCTGCCGCTAAGGCCTGAGAGCTCAGGCTAGTGGTTCTGAGAGTTATCTGGGCCCTGTGTGGCCTGGAAACCTGGCAAAAGTGCACGTTCTTGGGTCCCACCATAGGTCTAACTGACTCAGCACCTCTGGGGTGGGGCCCGGGCACCTGTCAACAGCTCTCTAGATGGTTCTGAGGCAGGATCAAGTTTGAGACCCCCTGGCTCACACTCTGCTGAAAGTTGAGGACTGTTAGGGAGCTTTACTCAGAGAAGGAGAAGCAGGCTCCTTGGGGATGTGAACAGGTCTGGGATAGGCACTTCATTCCTAACTGGTTCATCCCACTCCATTTCTGCCCATTCTGGGCAGACTGGGGAGCCGAGTGGTCAGGAGTGAAGGCTTTGGAGTTGGGCGATCTGGGTTCGAGTCTCAGTTCTGCTAGGTATAGGTTCTGCTCATAAAAGGACCCATGGTCTGCCTTCCAGGAGTTCCCCTGACCCCCAGGAGGCCAGAGCAGCTCAGAGAGGAGGCAGTTGGGCCATTCTTCCCAGTCCAGGGTCTCCATGTGGGCATGGCAGAGCCCTGGACAAGAAGAGAAAGCCTGGGGGATTGGGGGTAGCAGGGCAGGCTGACACTACTCTGATAGACCTCTCCTGGGGGTGGGGTCCCTAGTCGAGGGATGAGTGGGGCTGGGTTGCTGTTGGAGGCTGAGGGGAGAACCTGATCCTGACTCCCAGGCAGCTTTGAGAGCTCAGGCTTACTCTTCAGCCGGGGGCAGGAACCCCTGGGGCTTTCCCTGTGGGCTCATTTGCCCCCTGCCCAGTGGCCTGTGGTCAGAAGTGGGGACTCTGGGAGGTGAGTAGGTCTGGGGCTTAGGGTGAGGGTGGGCTGGGAGGGGCAGGTTGTGGCATCTTTGCTCTTCCAGGTCATTCTCAGACTCTAGGTAGAAAGAGGAAGGTGCATCTGGCGGGGCTGTGTGTGTGCAGAGGGACTATGGGACTGATGCGCCTCCCCTAGCCCCACTCCATGCCTGGCCCCTGTTCTCCCTCTACCATCCCAAGGTGCCTCGGCCCTGAACTGCTCCGGAAGTTTAATCCCTGGAGAGAAGTTTTGGCATTAGCCTCCTGTCTTCCAGGCAGTCAGGGTAGAGGAGTCTGGGCTGTTTCCAGAGAGATTACCTTCTGCTCAGCCTCTTTTCTTCCTCCATGCCCGTCTTACTGCTTCTCCTCCCCAATGCAGAGCCTTTCAGAGGTCATTCTGTCCATCCTCTGGTCTTCAGACATGAGCAGCTCATCCCTCAGGTCCCGGGGATGGGGTTGGGGGCAGGCATTTCCATTCTGAGACACACTATCTTTATTTTTAACTTAAAAATTTTTTATTTTAAAGATGTGGGGTACAATTCAGGGTTAGGTATACAAATGTTCATTATGCAGGTACCCTTGTTGATGAGGTGTGCCCCTCCCTCCCCTGGCAGTTTCCCTCAGCTGCCAGTCCCTTTCTTATAGTATTATGATAATTGTTCTTATGAGTGAGAACATATGGTACTCTGTTCTTTGTTTCTGTGATAGATCACTGAGTCTGCTTATGAGTGAGAACATATGGTACTCTGTTCTTTGTTTCTGTGATAGATCACTGAGTGTGATAGACTCTAAATCCAAGTTGCTGCGAAGTCCATAAGTTTGTCCTTCTTTATGGCTGCATAATATTCCATTGTGTATACATACCACATTTTTTTAAATCCAGTCCAGCTTCTATGAGCAGCATGGTTAGTTCCATGTTTTTGCTATTGTGAATAGTGTTGCAACAAACATGCAGGTATCTTTTTTGTTGAATGATTTGAGTTCCTCCGGGTATATTTTCAGGGGGGGATTGCTGGGTCATGCGGAAGATTAATTTTTAGTTCTTTCAGAAATTGCCACACTGTTTTCCAAAGAGGTTGCACTAGTTTGCATTCCCACCAGCAGTGTATTCCCACATCCCGCATCCTCACCAGCATCTGTTGCTGTTTGTTTTATTAATGATGGCTATTCTTACATGGGTTAGGTGGTATCTCAATGTGGTTTTGATTTGCGTTTCTCTGATGATGAGTGAGGCTGAGCACTTTTTCATGTGTCTGTTGGCTGCCTGTATGTCTTCTTTTGAGGAGACACACTGTCTTAAACCCGGTTCGTGCCTGTCTTTGCAAAAGTTTGCTGCGTACCTTTTGCAGCTCATGACTTCTGCATGATTCAAGGGCTGCATAGCCACTTCACTGAGTTGAAAACACCCCACTTTTGGAATACCTTTGGTAGGAAGTGCTTCTGTTGTTCTAAGTGGAGAAAGGATGGCACCAGGGTGGGAAATGGGATCAGCCAACAGGTGTTTATTGGTGCCTGCTACTCATAGACTGTGGTCCCTGGCATCAGGGAGCTTTCAAATAAGTTGGTAAAATGTTTCTTTGAACCTGTTTAGGATGGAGGTGGGATAAGAATGCAAATCAAAAAAATGAGTGGGGAAATAAGACATATATTCCCATGATGAGATTATTTTTACATTAAGGACCAGTTAATTGGCACAGACAGCAAGCTGATTGGAGTTCAGAGGGGAGAGAGAGATCCTCGCTTGCTGGGGTGGCCGGGGAGGGTTTTATGGAGGAGAGCCCTCAATGTGGGAAATCAGGGGAAGGTGTTCCTCAAGTAAAGACCTGGATATGGCAGAAGGGCCTAGGGACTGGGTCTCATGGAGCAGAGCCTCTGTGTATGAAATCTGAGGTCTGTGAGGCCCAGTAGTGGCGGCCTTGAAACCCACTGAAATAATGGGACCCTAAATGGCTGCTTGCCCCGGGTCGCTGGGATTTCATACAAAGGGCATGAAATGTAGAGCCTGGAGATGTTCAAACCCTGCTGTCCCTATTAGGGTGGATGATTTGGGGTCATTCATTCAACGCCTTCTTATCAGTGAAGCGGAGTTAAAAGGTAACAGTGGCACCGGCCTCCCCAGATTCTTGTCGTGGATATGTGAGCTGGCGTAAGTGAATACACCAGGCTTGTAGGAGCCAGGACCAGCTTGTATGGGGGCAACTTGGGTAACTGCTCCTTGGTTCTTTTCGGGGGGATCAGCAACTGTGACTCAGTGACCCGGTGCTGGGCACTGAGCGTGGGTCCTTGGTGAAAGTTTGTAGAACTGGATGGTTCTAGTATTCATAGGATTGTTTTTCATTTTCCAAACTCTGCCTCCCATGCTTGGAGCTGGCCAGATTATGCTGAGTCTTGGGGACATTCTTCCCATCACAGTCACCGGTCCTAGGGAGAGGCCCACCGGGGGGAGGTTTGCCTTGGGCCTCATGCTGTTTCTTCCTTTGTCCACAGCCCATCTCCACAGAGAGTGCACCAAAAAATGTAGTGAACACGGTGAGTGAAGGCAGGTGGGCAGGGGCCGAGGATGGTGGGGGCTGGGGACCGCTCGCTCAGGCAAGAGCATGGAGGCCTGAAAGGGGAGGGTGGAGCTGGGGGGAGATCGAACAGATGTGGCTGGGGACATCCTTCTGGAGTAGATTTGGGGAAGGTGGGGGCAAGTGGTGGGGTGTGGATGCTGGTGACTGTGAGGCATATGACCATTCCGGCGTGTTCGGAACTGCGCTAGTGGGGAACTGGGCAGGCGGAGAGGGGGAGGAGGGGTAGGAGCTGGGAGGGTAGGGCCGGTGGTTAAATGCTAGCTTCTCTATTAAATATGTAGAATGTGAAAAAGCCAGACAGATCTTTCCAAACAGATCTTTTTGACTCAGCAGAGAGACAGTTTCCTCAAGGCTGCATGGAAGAGGAAGGGAGGAACGTGGGTGGGTTCACAGTGGGGAAACTGAGGCGTCTCCCACCAATGGCCAGCGTGAAATCATGGGCTTGGAGTTGGGGGACTTGGGTTTGAATCCCGACTCTGCCAAGGTTCTGATTGTGTGACTATAGGCAAAAGCATGAACCTGTCTTTGCCTCGGTCTTCTTATCCGCAAAATGGGAATAATAGTATTTCCCACAGGAATATTTATGAGATATAAATGAGAGGGTTTATGTAGCTCTGAGGGGCCCTTAGTGGACTAAGAAATGTGAAACAAGCAACATGTTTGCTTCCAGGCCTTTCTCCCAACCCCCCTCTCCCTCCACCCCTGACAAACCGGGCAGCTGGAAGACCCGGGTGCCCTTTCATGACGTTTCCTGACTGCTCTCTGACTGCCTTTTCTCTGTCTACAGGGAGAAGGAGCCTCCCGGGGTGGAACCACACGGAAAAGCCTCGAGGACAACGTACGTGTGGGTAGGGCAAGGAGGAGGATGTGGCTGGGCCTCTGGTGGCTGGAGGAGTGGGTGGGAGTGGATAATGTTCTGTGGGCTTACCTCACCCTCCTCTGGAAAAGCAGGCCCCGGTCACTCAGCACCAGGGCTCATGCTGGGCCTCATCCTTGGCTGCTGCCTCCATTGACACCGGATCCAGAGTTCATTTGCCCCTGATGGTGCCAGGCCTCCATGCTCCAGGGTGGGAGGGAGGAGGGGACATGCTGGGGAGGCCGACATGGAGATGACAGAAGGGAAATGGGCAAAACCACAGCCAGAGGGACTGAGGGCTGGGATAAGGGACTCCTGGGTCCCTAGGGTGTCTCAGACCTCGGGGGAATTGTAGGATCTGTTTCTTTGTAGACTAGGCATCTTTGAAAATTGCAGACCCCTCTGTGTGGCCAAAATGTCACTAGTTTAGGAGGGAGCTGGGAGATGGGCTAGTCGGTGCCCCCCTGGGCTCCTCCTGCCTTGCATTTTAGTGGGTAGGGAGTGGGTGAATTCCTGAAATGGAAGGGCCCCACAGAGGGGCACAGGGGGCTCTTCCAGGCTCTGCTCTGAGCCGTGTTTGTGACTGGGTTCATCTCTGTGCCCCGGGGGTGGACCCCCAGCAGAGTCAGGCTTGCATCTTTCTTCCCTGCCCAGCTCTGACAGTGAGCCCTGTGCTGGCCCCTCCATCCCCACCCGCCCTGGGCTGTAGAGGAACAGTGAGTGGTTTTGGCGGTTGGCACAGGGGGAGCTGTTGATGGCATGAAGCCCTATCATCTGACAGCTGCCTGACCCACGGTGGGGAGGGCCCTGGAGGGAGCGCTGCGGGGAGCAGGAGGGCAGCTCCTGCAGGCAGCCACACTCCTGTGGTGAGCCCACTGCCACTGCTACATTGCCCTGGGGCAGCCCTGCACTGCCAGCCCTAGCAAGCGGAGGCCTCCCGAGGGCCGCACGGGCTCCTGCAGCGGAGCAGGGAGCATGCCTCTCAAAGTAGCGAGGAAGGTTGTGCTCAAGGTATGCGTGGGTTCCTCTAGGCATGGGGTATTTGTGTTAGGGAGGGCCCATGTCCAGGTGTGTGATGTCTTTGGGGCTAGGGTGCAGGAGAAACTAATTTTTTGTGCTACTGAGGATGAACCAACTTGGTACTCACAGTATGTAATATGTGCTCAATAAATGTTAACCATTCTTTTGCCTGCCATTTGACTCAGGGCCAGGAGCTGGGCTGGGTGTTTTTAGGTCCTTATGGCACCCCAGTATGGCAGATGCTAGGACCCCCCTTTTATAGCTGAGGAAACAGGTTTGGAGTCACTCAGTGGATGACACTGCATCCCTTCCTGGGATTGCTGCTTGGATCTGGTGTCATCCAAGGACCCCTAACCCTTGGCCAGGGCACAGGGAGATGGCATGTAAACTAAGTCCTTCCTTAGGGGCCAAGTCCTAAAGTTGCTGTCCATCACATCCCCAGCCTGAGCCAGTTGGATCCTGTAAGCTGGATCTTGTAAGCTACAGCAAGAGAGAGTGAAGTTAGACATCATGAAGAACTTTTAATTGCAAGGGTGCGTGTGTGACCTTGGTCCTAGGGAAGAAAGAAGGCCATTTAGTTGGAATTGGAGGCTATTTGTTTTTCTTTCTATCTTTTTTCTTGAAAGAAAGTATTTGTGATCTGGAATGAATGTGTTGTGTGTTGAGATGGTAAGGGTGGTGTCTTGTCTGGATGTGGGAGGAGGGACGGATGGGTTTTGGAAAGGTAAGCAAGTGAGAAGATTCTAGAATGGCCTGCATACTGCAAAGAAAGAGGAGAAACCTAAGTTTTTTTTGTTTTTGTTTTGTTTTTTTTAGAAAGCAGGATTTATTGAGAGGACAGAAAACCTCCCAAAGCGGGAGGGGACCCGAAGGGGTTGCCTGAAACCTAAGTGCTAAGGCTCCTATCACCCGTCTCAGGTTGTGCGACCCCAGGGTTATTGAGTCGGTCCCCTGCCCGACCTTGGGGCTCTCCTGCAGTCCACCCAAGCGAGGAGGGCCTAGGCCTGTTGCTGCCGCAGTGTGCCTGTCTGTGGGGTGCATCCTGCCTCTGGCCCTGGGCCTGGGACTCACAGGCAGGGATGGCTGTTTTCCTCCTGCAGAGCTGGTGCGTTGTGGAGTTTGCGGACAGTGTGCTGTGTCGCACTTTGTTTTGGAAAAATCCAGGCTGGTGGGCAGGAAGGAGAGAGGAAGGGGTGTGGCTGGAGGGGGTGGTATGGGGGGGTTGGCTGCAGCCCCCAGAGGAGAGGTAGGAATGGAACTGGGCCCCTGATGTGGGGCGGCGGCCTGACATGGCCCTGGTGTTCCCTTACAGACCCTCCTCCCAACGGGGCCCCCTGGGGACTCGGGCTCAGGAAATGGCTTTTCTTTTGGTCCAGAGCTGTTGTGTTTGGTCTGTGGACCTCAAAGGAAGGCCGAGCTCTTCCCACAGAGGCCCTGCTCCAAACCAACCCCACCCAAGGCTGGGGGTTCCTGCTTCTTGCCGCATGGCGGGGAAGAAGGCTGCAGATAACGGAGCCTAGGGTCACAGGCCCTGGGCCACCCAGGAATGCCAGCTCCTGTCTGCAGGGAGGATCAAGTCAGAAAGGGTTGGCTGTCTGGAGCAGGAAAGCTGAGGGTTAGATACCAGGAGAAACTTCCTGACAGTGAGAGAAGTAAGACCCTGTTTTGGGGAGGCTGTGGCATTTCCTTTCACGATATTCCTTCAGCAAAGGAGAGACTGTGTTTTGGAGGTGAGGCTAGGGGACAGTTCTGTTTGGTGTTTAGAGAGTTGGATCAAAAATTCTTTCATTGATCTATGCCTTTAGAGGGGCAAGCAGGAAGTTCAAAGCCACCTGAGTAAGATCCCCAGAGAGGAAAAGAATGGGATTACAGGAAGCCAGAGAGCTTATTCCTTTTCTAAAACAAAGTTTGTGGTCCCAGCACTCTGGGAGGCCGAGGTGAGAGAATTGCCTGAGCCCACGGGTTCGAGACCAGCCTGGGCAACTTGGTGAGACCTCATCTCTACAATAAATCAAAAAGTTAGCTGGGCATGGTGGCATCCATGCCTGTGGAACCAGCTGCTTGGAAGGCTGAGGCGGAAGGATCACCTGAGCCCAGCAGGTCGAGGCTGCTGTGGCCGTGAGTGTGCCACTGTACTCCAGCCTGGGGGACAGAGTGAGACTCCAACTCAAAATAAAGGAGGGAAGGAAGGAAGAAAGAAAGAAAGAAAACGTTTGTAGCATCCTGTGGTAATTTTCCCTAGAGGCTCTAAGTGGAGTAGTAGGAAACCTTGTGAGCACAGTGCTGTACCCATTTCACGGATGAGTAGATAAGACTGAGCCTCAGGTCGGGCTCGTTGGCTCAGCCTGTAATCGCACACTTTGGGCGGCCAAGGTGAGTGGATTGCCTGAGCCTGCAAGTTTGAGACCCGCTAGGGCAACTTGGCGAGATCTCATCTCTACAATAAATAAAAAATTAGCTGGGCATGGTAGCACGCACCAGTAATTCCGGCTACTTGGAAGGCTGAGGCGGAAGGATCGCTGTAGCCCAGCGGGTCAAGGCTGCGGTGCCACTGCACTCCAGTCTGGGTGACAGAGTGAGACTCCAACTCAAAAAAAAAAAAAAAGACTGAGCTTCTATGCCTCACACTGGGCCTGTTGATGAGTGTCATTGACCTAGAATATAGGCTCTCTGAGGTCAGAGACTTCACCTGCTCTGTACTGCTCTTGGTGCCTGGAACGTGACCAGGCACACGGCCCGTGGCACTCAGTGAGTATTTGCCAAATGAGGGAACGAGCACGAAGATGGAGGCCCAGGATGACCGGCTGCCTGGATACCCTCGCATCCTCTTGTAAAAGCCTGCGAGATTAGGCATGCTTCAAAAGGCGCCTGTCTCCAGCCTCGCCTGTGAGGTCACCTGTGTTTTTTGGAGCATCAGGGTGTGTTTGCTCACACGCTGCCACCTGCCCCTGCCGGTGTGTTGTC
Organism: Tarsius wallacei; assembly: GCA_963574415.1. Classification (NCBI taxonomy): domain Eukaryota; kingdom Metazoa; phylum Chordata; class Mammalia; order Primates; family Tarsiidae; genus Tarsius; species Tarsius wallacei. The sequence continues at coordinate 58,743 of CAUYQG010191077.1, read as the reverse complement.
CTCTGTGTCCTCTCTGTGCATCCGTGTGCACCGACACTCAGACGTGTCACCGTGCATGTCTGCTCTCTGCCAGCAAGGGTCACATGCCCCCAAACTTTGCAGAAAACAGGAAGCCCCGTCAGTGAGCAGGCAGCCCAGTGATTCATCAGGGGATGACAGTCCAGCTGTTCGTGTCCCTCGTCCCCTGTAGTGGGGTCACTGTCCAGGACGGCTTCCTCCCCCTGCCTCCTTGTCCCTGGCCAGCCCGGTGGAGCGGAGCGGGCTTGGACTTTGCCTTATCACCTCTGGAGGCGGCCTGGCCAGACTCTGTTTGGGCCAAGTTTTTATTTATCTTCCCTGGCTTTTTTGGGGTGGGGAGGCTGAGGAATGTGGAGTGTTGTAACGTTCGGAAGAGGGCGGTGGAGAAGCAGGAGCCAGGCCTCCTGCCTGCTCTGCCTTCCTACCCCCTGCACCTCTGCAGGCTCTCGGCTCTCTTTGGCTCCCCAGTTCCCTTGCCGAGCCCATCTCAATGTGTCCTGTCGTCTCCCTGTGGCTCACAGGGCCTGGCCCCGTGCTCCAGACCACACCTCACGCCTTGGCTATAGTTGTGGCTTCCAGTTGTTCGAAGCAGCTGGGGTGACTTCCTCCAAAAGTGGCTGTGGCTCAGCAACAGATGAAACCCAAGGGGCTATTTATAGCAGGGTGGCCCTGGGGCCTGGAGCAGGGCCTAGGCCTGGGGAGATTCAGGGACTCCTCATCAGGGACCAGAGGAGCGGAGATAGATGAAGTGTTGGGTTTCTGCCTTCCTCTGGGTGGGTAGTTTTGGACCATTCTGGTTTGGGGCTTGAAAACCAAACAAAACCACTCCTGCCCCCCCCAGCACTGCCTCCCCACCGCTCTCTCTCCCCCCCACCCCAGCCTGACTCATGTAAACCCGAGTTCTCAGGGCCAAAGAGCTGTGGAGACAGAGAAACTTCCCGCCCTGACAGCCCTTCTTGGCTCTTTCCTTCTTCCACGGCTGCTGCAATTGAGCTGTTAGAGCTCAGGGGTAGCTCAGACAGGGACTCTGGGCAGAGTCTCCTCCCAGGACGGTTGATGGAGAGTCCTCTTCTTAGTGGCACTGCCCTGAATTGAAGCTCGGCTGGGAGCTGGACCTCTGAGCTCACCTGTCCTGCCTCGTAGGTGCCGCAGGGCCGGGGGAGGGTTGGAAGGGACCCCTCTTTTGGGGGTCCCTGTGATCAAGCCCCCAACTGGAGTGTGAATCCTGCCTGGGCATCAGCTTTCCAGGGACTTGGGGGGTGAGTTCCTCTCACACTCTGCGCCTCAGTTTCTCCCCTCCTTGACAGATCGTGGTCCTGTCCTCTCCCAGAAGCGGCTGCAACTTGGTGACTAGGAAAAGCCAGTCTCTGAGAGGCACATGGGTATTTGGAGCATGTTGGTGGGCTCAGAGGACTCAGGCTGGACCCAGGAATCTAGAAATTGGGCGTTTGGATTCTGCGTCGTGTGAGGTGGCTGGAAGGATGGATGGCTGCTGGTGGTAGCAGTGATGCAGAGTTTTGATTTTCCATGGAGGCGAATGTTTGGTTGTAACTACCGTCTAAGTAACTACCCTTTTCGTGGTACTTGATACAACAGCAACAACAGAAACAACAGCTGTAGTTTATTGAATGCCAGGTATGATACAAAGTTCCTTATGTGCATAATTGCTTTGAGTCTTCATTGCAAACCTCTGATGTTGTCCCATTTTATGTGTGACATTATAAGAAGCTCAGAGAGGTTAATTAACTGGCAAGGCTGCCCAGCAGGAGGCCGGAGTCCAAACTCTGTGCTTTCACTGTTGCACCATCCTGCTGCTCCGGGATGTTTTGGGCACCCACTTGGGTCCATTTGCCTAAGTTTGGCACAAGCTGACAACCGTGGAAATGGGAGCAGGTGAGACAACAGGCAGCAGGTCCTCAGGAGCATGGCTCATTGCCTTAGACCTTGTCTTGGCTCCTATATGACTGGCTGTTCCAGTCTCAAAACTCGATTGAATGACTCCATGTTGCTGCTTTCAAGGAGGATAGTGTGGGATGCTGGTGGCCAGAGAAGACGGCTTCTGGGCTAGACAGAGGGGCACCCTCCCCCTCATGCCTCCTGTTCTTTCATGTTTGCAGTCTGTATCCTGCACGTGGGGTTACTATCGCAATGGCCAGTGAATCAAGGTGAAATGTGTTTCCATGTACTCAGTAACTGTTGATTGTGTCTCAGTGCAGATGGCACCAGCCAGGTGGGGTGTGTTCCTCAGCCTGGGATTTCTTCCATTCCTCCCTCTGGGGCTCGAGTACAGGCAGGCACACTCAGGTGGAATTGGCATTGGCTTAGGGTAGTTTTGCTGGGGGGCTATGGTGGCAGGGCCGGGATGTTGGCAGAGGAGAAGAGAAGTATGTTTGGCCACGGCCCTGACTGCTGCTGTGGTCAGCGCTCTGCTGTGTTCCTCCCACCATCCTGCCTGCTTCTGCCTAATTCTTCTCCTCTTTCTTTCCCAGGGCTCCACCAGGGTCACCCCAAGTGTCCAGCCTCGTCCCCAGCCCATCAGGTATGCTTGGCCCACGTGAGGAGGGGGTGGGGTACAGGCCATGGGATCTCGATATGTGTTCCTGTCAAGTCTTACCTCTGGGTCCCTGAGACTGAAGCCATAAAACCCCCGGCAGTGGTGTTGGCAAATATGCAAGTCATGGGAGAGATTGCAGGCAGATGTCACTTGGCAGTGGTCGCATTTTGAGGTCCAGGCCAGGTCTTGAGCTGGCTTCTTTATTTACCTGCATGAGCTCATCTAGTCCTTGCAGCACCCCCACAAGGTTAAGTATTTTATTCCCATTTGGCAGATAAAGAAACTGAGTCTCAGAGAGATGAGGTGACTTGTGAAAAAGGTCACACAGCCACGCGGAGGCAGCAGCACTTGGATTTGCATTCAGGACTGGCAGGCATCAGAGCCTGTGTTGGACTTCATTCCTCTCTGCACACAGGGGTTTCTGGTGGGAGAGAGTTGTTTATAAAAGGAAAGTTATCTATCCGGCCAGGCTGGCCGGGGCTGGAGGGAGGGAATGCCTAGGGGACTTTGTGTCTTGCTGATCCAGAGTCTGTTTGGCCCCTTCCCTCCCTGCCTCACCTCCACCGTCTGAGACTCCTGAGGTGAGTGGGAAGGCCAGCCCTGGTGTGTAGCTGATGCCCTGGTGGGTTGTGGCCTAGCTGCCAGCTGCCCACAGTCCGAAGTTGGTTCTTCAGAGTATCCCCTCCTTCCCCTATGGCTGAGAACAGACTTGGGGCAGGTGGGTGCAGGGGGTGAGGCTGAGGTTATCCAGACAGTTGTATTCTTCCTGGGAACCAGCCTGAGGACAGGGGGCAGGTCAGTGCCCAGGATGGGCTGTGTCTGACTTGTGTCTCTCACCACCACGTCCCCTCTCACTCCCCTCCCAGATGGAACCAGAGGAGCTGGGCTTGCAAGTATATCTGACATTTCAGCCTCTTCCTTGGAGCCAGGACAAACAGGGGTTTTGGCCGCTGGGGAGTGGGGGTTGCTCTGAGTTAGCTGAGGCTTCCCGGGGGTATATGTGCATGTGGCTTCTTGTCACACTTGTCATCACCTACAGAGCTGTCCTTGGTTAGGCAGTGCCTGAGATAGGAACCCCACCCCAATGGCTGCTGTGAGAAGCTTATCATAGGGACGGGAGGTGGCTGGGGCTTAGAGGTTAAACTCAGACTGGGCTTCTCACTTCAGGCCACTGGTCCCCTTCCCACTCAGGCCCCTGTCCTCCCACCAGAGAGGCCACACTTCACCCTATCTCCACTCCCATCCACACAGCTGGGCTCAGATTTAACCCTGGTGGAGGGCTGGGTTCTTCTAAGCTCCTCCACGTTTTGGGGCTTGTACACTCTAGTGCCAGAGGGCCCCCACTACTTTTAAACACCCGGGTGGTGTTCCTCTGGTCACTTTTAAGCACCCTGGTGGTGTTCTTCCCGCTGCCCCTTCAGTCTGGCTGCTGTCTATCGTGAAAGGTTAGCAACATGAAATGTGAGTGTTGTCCACCTTGATTAGAGGTGGAAGTGAGATACGAGGAGACTGGTGATGGGTAGAGAGGTGTGGGGGTGTGGGGGGGTGGAGGTGCTTCCAGAAGCCACACATGGGCCTCCCCCTGTGGGCATCCTGGACCTTTCTCCTTGAAGAGATGAGAAGATGGAAACCCCTTCCCCCTCCCCCAGTGACTGAAGGAGGGTGAGCTGCCCAGCCCAGGGACTCCCCCTCTCACTGAGGCATACAGATGGTACTGGCAGCCGCCTGCCACCACAGCAGCAAAGACTTGGTGCCCTCTCATTTCCTGGGCCCTTAGAAATCAGGGAGGCCACTGCCAAGAAGCAGCCCTGGCAGGCAGTGGGAGCTGCCAGAGGCAAGGAGAGAGCCAGGGAACAAAGGGCAGGAGTTGGCCTGCCTCTGGGAGGGCTGGAATGTGCACTGTGGCCTGGCTTACCTGGAACCTGGGTGAGCTTGTCACCTGAGCTGCCCCCTTCCCCCAGAGGCCTCCCGCCCACTCCACAGCTCCAGAGCAAGGGAGGGCAGCGGAAGGCTCCGCTCCAAGGTGCTGGAAAGCGCCCAGCGCAGCCTCTCCTTCCTCTTCCGGAGCAATCCTGGGTCCTTCGGGAGACTTCTGCCTGACCAGACAGCCACAGGGTGTCGGGAGTCAGAGTTCTGGGTTCCTGGTCGGTATGGCTCTAGCCCTGAGCTCAGGAATCCCAGTCGAAGGCGGTGCCCAAAGGACTGATGGGAACTAAGAACTGGCGTCGTCACGGTTTGGTTCTGAAACGCTCTGAGGTCCTTGCCAGCCCGGCCCGGCTTGCTCTCTCCGGAGCTTCCAGGCCGGCTGCACTGGCCTTGCCAGGGGAAGTCTCTGGCCTTGGCTCTGGGCTGGGGTGCAGCCAAGCACCCTGGGTTGCACAAGGAGTCATGCATGGTATGTAGGGGGTGCAGCCATCTGGGGCCTCCTCTGGGGGGTTGGATTCTGATCTGGACCCTCCGCTGCCTGCTGTCTCCCCAGAAACATGAGTGTGAGCCGGACCATGGAGGACAGCTGTGAGCTGGACCTGGTGTACGTCACAGAAAGGATCATCGCCGTCTCCTTCCCCAGCACAGCCAATGAGGAGAACTTCTGGAGCAATCTCCGCGAGGTGGCCCAGATGCTCAAGTCCAAGCATGGAGGCAGCTACCTGGTGAGGATGGGGCCTCTTGCCCACCTGTCCAGTGCTCTCTGTCCTTCCATCCGCTCACCACCTCTTCATTGCTGGTGTCCCTGTCACCTGCACTTATGCCTGAGAGTCCTCTTCCCTGTGTTCACCTGTCCTTCCCCCTGGGCAGCTCTTGTGGCCTGAGTCTTCACTTGCTGTCCAGTCCAGCTCTGTTCTAAGGAGTATACCTGGAACTGGAAGGCAGCATCTGGAACCGTGCACATACATGCACGTGTGTGTGTGAGTGTGTGTGTGTGTGTATGTTGGCCAGGAGAAGAGAGTCACAGCAGAAGTTTAGGTGATCGAGTACTTGCTATGGGCCATGTGTTCCACATACTTAACCCTCTAAGCAGTCCTAGAAAGCAGGGCTCTGGAGCACAGAGAGATGGGATTATTTGCCTAAGGTCGCAGGGTCAGGAAGTGGCAGAACTGGCATGGCCTCTGAGAAGTCTTAGGACAGATTTGTGGCAACATGCATCTGAAAGCACCCTGTGTTGCTGGCCTCTGCCTCTATGGCCTGGCCCAGAGGAGTCACCTGTCATGTGCAGAAGGTGCCAGCAGTGGTCTCTAGTGTGGAAAGGCTGACCTAGCCTTGGCCCCAGAGAAGGACCCAGATTCATTTTACAAGGAGGTACACGTGGGCTGGACCAGGTCTGTGCAACCTTTGGCGGCTGCCCCAGGGTGTTTGAGGAGGGATGGAGCCTGCATTCATTCCCTCGGGCTGCTGTAGCAAAGTACAGTTGGCCCTCCCTATCCACGGGTTCACATCTGTGCATTCAAAAGGTTGAAAAGATTCAGAAAAGAACCCAACAATAAATAACAATGCAACAATAAAAAATACCACAAATGCAAACAATACAGTACAACTATTTACATAGCATTTTCATTGCTTAGGTGTTATACGTAATCTAGAGATGATTTAAAATATACGGGCAGATGTACATAGGTTATTTGCAAAGACCGTGTCATTTTATATAAGGACCCTGAGCACCCATCTAGGGGTGGGGTGGGGTAGAGGGATCCTGAGCCCAAATCCCCACTGGATGCTAGGTTGGTGGCTCAAAATAACAGAAGTTTATTCTCTCATAGTTCTGGGGGCTGGGACTGAAGTCTGAAATCAAGGTGCTGGCAGAGCCAGGCTCCTTCTGAATTCCACAGGGAAGAATCCTTCCTTGCCTTGTCCTGGCTTTTGGGGACTCCCAGCAGTCCTTGGCATTCCTCAGTTTGTAGCCACATCAATCCCATCTCCGCCTCCGTGTTCACATAGCCCCTTCCCTGTGTCTCTCCGTGTGTCCTCTCCTCTTCTTATAAGGACATCAGTTATTGCATTTAGGGTCCACCCTAGATACAGGTTGATCTCGTATCTTCTAGATTCTTAACTACTTACACGGCAAAGATACTATTTCCAAATAAGGTCACATTCTGAAGTTCTGGGTGGACATGAATTTTTGAGGGCACTATTCAACCACGATAGAGACCCATCTGTTCCCTATGTTAGGGCATTGTTAAAAGCCTGACTTTGGTTGGGTGCAGTGGCTCATGCCTGGAATCCCAGCATTTTGGAAGGCTGAGGTGGGAGGATCACTTGAGTCCAGGAGTTCAAGACCAGCCTGAGCAATATAGCAAGACCTGGACTCAATTAAAAAAAAAGCCTGGCTTTAAGCATTAGAAAGTCCTGGGTTCGAATTCTGTCTCTAGATGGGGTGTGGTGGCTCATGCCTGTAATCCCAATATTTTGAGAGGAAAGGTAAGAGGATTGCTTGAGCCCAGGAGTTCAAAACCAGCTAGGTAACATACTGAGACCTTGTCTCAAATAAATACAAAAATAAACAAATAAATAAATAAATAGCTGGGCACGGTGACATGTTCCTGTAGCTCCAGCTACTTGGGAGGGTGAGGCAGAAGGATCATTTGAGCCCAAAAGGTCGACGCTGTGGTGATCATTTGTACTCTAGCCTGGGTGACAGAGCAAGATCTCAACTCAAAACAACAACAACAACAATAACAACAACAAACAATTCTGGCTTTGCTCTTACTAACTATGTGATCTTGGCCACTTAGCCTCACTAAGCCTAAGGCTTTCTATCTATAAAATGGGTCTAATAACACTGGCTACCTCTGATGGTTGTTGAGAGAGTTAAGCTCGCGGTTAGATGTAACATCCTTAGCACACGGGTGGCAGGTGGTAGATACTGACCGAGTGGTAGCCGTTGCTGATCAAACAAAATGTGTTCCTTTACAGGGAGCAAAAGCAGACCAGAGAGCGCCTAAGATACTTCCTGATTTCAGGATTCTGTGGGTCTCTGTGCTCTGCCACCCCTCTCTCCATCCTGCTCATTCCAGACTGGGTGGTCCTCTTTTCTCCCCAGGAGACAACACCGTGATCTTTGAGTTTCCCAGGCATTGGGGTAAGGGTGGGGAGTTCTGCCCACCCCCTTGGAGACAGAGGCAGAAATTCCAGAGACTGGGGAATTCTGTGGGGTGTGGCTAGGCATTGAAGGGCACATGCTGGGAGAGGCATGCCAAAGTTCTGAGTGGGCTCTCTAGGATGGTTTGCTCCCTCTGATGGAGGATGTCTGGTGACAGAGAAGTTGCATCTTCATGAGATGAGGTCTGAAGTCAACATGTGAAATGGAAACAAGAGATGGTCCAATATGTATCATATCACGCTGCTGGACTCCTGTTCAGTGTGATGAGATGCATGAGGGGCCTGAAACAGGTTCCATCCCTGTCTCATCTTCTGTTTAGGAAGGCCACTCACCTAGGGGAGTGGCTAAATCTGCATCTCTCTCTTTCTCCCCCTCCCTCTTTTTCCCCATGAGAACATTTCCCTGTTGAGTTCCTGTTGGTGGTTGTGTATCTGACGGGACTCTACCATATGTTCATGCATGAACAGAATTTCTATTACGGAGAGAGAGCAAGTGAGCACAGGAAGTCCAGGGAGCTCGTGGCTGGCCCTGGCTGGGGACCTGGCTGGCAGAGGACACCACAGTCCCCGGTGTGACCAGTGGGCTTCCTTGCTGTGGTTCTCCCTCCACTCTGAGCCCTCTTCACCTTCACCTTCTCATGCTTTCTTTTTCTCCTTCTAGCTGTTCAACCTCTCCGAGCGGAGACCTGACATCACGAAGCTCCACGCCAAGGTAAGCCAGTGGCCATTTTGGGGTGGGGGCTTCTTCCCCCTGGAAGGGAAGGAGAATGGAGGGCTCCCTCTCTGGGGTCTTCCACACTGGAATCTTGGGCAAAAGTGCTGTGACAGTTTGAAAAACCTATTCGAAGTCACTGAGCCATCCTACGGGTATAAGATGGAAAAGAATATATCTAGTGTTTCCATAATGCAAATTACAGAAAGCAAGCTTGAGGCAGTGATTCTCTACCAGGTCTGCCCCTCTGGGGAGTACACAGCATCTCCGGGGTGAGGCTGGAGTGGTGAGATGTTTTAGTTTTGGGAATGAAAACTGTTGGGAACCACTGCTTTTGACCTTCCCTCCTCCAGCATCTACTCTGTTGCTCAGCGGATTGTGTGTGGGACTTTGCCATGGACATCTGCTCCTGCCTCCTGGATTCAGAGCCTGTTGCTCTGTGACCTTGGGGTGGGTGACAGACTTCCCTGGACCTCAGGCTGTGCCGCTGAAAGTGGACTGGCTGGATGAGGTGTGGTCTATGGTTCTCTCAAGCAGAAGTTTTCCTTTAAAGCTCTGTGAGTTTAGACAGGTTTCAAGGGGCCTGAAGATTGCTATTCAGATCTTCCCTCTGTGCCCTACACGCTGCTCTCAGCTGACCTGACAAATGGGTGCTTTGTGTGTCCAGAGCCTGGAAAAGAGCCGCGAACATCAGGGAGCCCCTTACTTCTTGATCTCCCCCACTGAGCCAGGCCTCCTCCATAGGAGGCCAGCTTGAGGACAGTGCTTGGGGGCTCCTCAGCACGTTCTGAGGTCAGTCATATGGTAAAGACCTTGGGGTCGTCGGCTCCAAGCCTCTGTTTTACACACATCTAAGGACACTGAGGCTGAAAGAGGGGGCAGGACTTGTCTAAAGCCCCACGGCGAGTGAGTGCCAGACCCCAGACCCACACCCAGGGTCTCCAGTGCTGGGATATGGCCTTTGCCCTCCAAATGCTTGCCTCCCAGGGGCTGATGGGCAGGGAGGAGCCAAGTTGCAGCAGGAGCCAGCAGCTGGGGCCGCCGTCTCCGTGCTGGCACGTGGTGTGTACTGCTCCCACTGGCCTGCTTGGCTCTCTGAGGCTTCTGTCCTCTTCTCACCCATGACTTGGACCACAGGTCCTGGAATTTGGCTGGCCTGACCTCCACACGCCAGCCCTGGAGAAGATCTGCAGCATCTGCAAGGCCATGGACACGTGGCTCAACGCAGACCCGCACAATGTCGTCGTTCTACACAACAAGGTCAGAGCTGGGCTGTGCGGTGTGTGTGCGCATTCCTGGATGAATCCTTGGATGTGTGTGGGTGCCTGCCTGTATCTCGGATTGTGTGAGCATGCAAGTCTCCTTTCTAGGGTATAGTAGATTCTGTCCCGGGGCGCCCCCAAGAAGTGGAGGGGTATCAGCTTGTGTCCCCAGTAGTGGATGACCAGCTGTGCTTTTCTGAGATTCAGCTTCTCTCTGCTTCCCTCCCCTGTGTCCTCCTTCCTCCTTCTTTCTCCCTTAGAGCCACAGTCCTCTCTCTAGACCCTGCCCCCTTTCCACCAAGCCTTCTGGATGGGCTCTGAGGCAGGAGGGCCGGCCTTAGAAATAAAGGCTTTTGTGTTTTGGGGTTCTTTCAGGGAAACCGAGGCAGGATAGGAGTTGTCATCGCGGCTTACATGCACTACAGCAACATTTCTGCCAGGTGAGAGGGGCCCCAAGCCTCCCATCCTCTGAACATAGACAGTGTTCCCTCTTTCTCTTCCCTGGGTGGGGCGGGAAGACAGATGGATAAGGACAGGGGAGATGAGAGGCGATGAGGATGGGTGTAGGATCCCCCAGAAGAGGAGAAGGTGCCTGCCCACATCTCTGAGGCAGCAGTCTGTGGACAGAGGACAAGAGAGAGGAGAGTCTATCTGGAAGCCTGGTGGGGGCAGCTCTGGGAGACAGGCCCTGCCATGAGAACCCCAGGCAGCCTGCTTCTTGGGGCCACTTTTCCTTGCCAAACTGCCTTCAGTTTCCCTGGGTGAACAGGGAGGGAGTTAACAAAAAAAAACCAAAACCAAAATGTTGGATCAGATCTGTATCTGGTGGAACCATCTGGAGGTTATGTCATCTATCCCTCTGCCTCTGGCCAGCAGTGCCCTCTTCCCGCCTAGGTATTTGGAGCAAGAATAAGGAACAATCCAAAGATGAATCCTGTTCTGATTTTTTGAGTTGGAGTCTCACTCTGTCGCTCAGATTGGAGTGTAGTGGCACACTCACAGCTACCTCAGCCTCGACCTGCAAGGCTCAGGTGATCCTTCCACCTCAACCTTCTGGTTTTTTATTTTTATTTTTATTTATTGTAGAGATGAGGTCTCACCAGGTTGCCCAGGCTGGTCTCGAACCTGTGGGCTCAGGCAATCCTCTCACCTCGGCCTCCCAAAGTGCTGGGATTATAGGCGTGAGCCACCACTCCTGGCCACCTCAGCCTTCTAAGTAGCTGTGACTATGGGCTAGCACCACCGTGCCCGACTAATTTTTTTTTTAAATTCATTAATTGTAGAGACAAGGTCTTGTCATGTTGTCCAGGCTGGTCTTGAACTCCTAGCCTCAGGCAAGCCTCTTGCCTTGGCCTCCCAAAGTCCTGGGATTACAAGTGTGAGCCACCACACCCGGCCTCTGTTCTGATTCCATTCTGCAGGGAGGCCAGGGGTTATTTGTTCATCTGTCATTCATTCGACAGTGATTACTAAATGGACACTGTGCCAGGCTCTATTCTAGGTGCTGGGAGTAGAGCAGAGGGCCTAGCCAGGCCACTGCCATGGCAGATGTTAAATGGGCAAATAAACACATTCGTGTAGCAGGGGATAATTACCATGAAAAAACAGAGACTAGAGAAAGACAGTGGTGAGGAGGGGTGCGTGGTCAGAGAAGGTCCCGGCGGAATGATGCCGGAGCAGATGATACCGTGATCCCTCTGGGTTATGGATGGGAAGGGTTGAGCCATAGGAAGGCTGGGACTCAGCCCATACCCTGATGGAGAGGAAGGGCGGGAACACAAGGGGCCGGCATGTTTGAAACTGAGCGAGTGAGGGGAGAACAGGAGGAGGGGAAGCTGGAAGGTGGCAGAGCCAAGGGGCCTTGTGGGCCTTACTGAGGACTTTAGAGTTTGCTGTAAGAACGATGGAAAGTCACTGGAGAGTCAGGAATGGAGGAGCTTGGCGAGCTGTCTTTTGGTTTCCAAATGCTCTCACCGAGTGCTCTGTGAGGACAGGGAGAATGTTCTGTGGGGGGCTTGCCAGTTCGGCGGTAGTTTTAGGACTTTGAACAACCCAACCCAGCCTCTTTTTTGCTTAATGATGAACACTCCTGCACCCCTATTATGTGCCCACATGTGTCAAGCTCTTTATGGGTGTCCCCTCACTCAGCTCTACAATGGCCTTCAAGGAAGGTGCAGTTACCACCCTCATTTGACAGGGAGGGAAAGTGAAGCTCACAAAATGAGGGAACATGCCCAGAGACACAGGGCTAGCAAGGCCCTGATGTGGACTCCTGAGTTGTCTGGCCCCAAAGCCAAGCTCAGAGTGCTGCACCACACAGGATGGAGAGTTGCTGGAGTACTCATTTCCTGAAAATGTGTCAGCACAGGATGGCTGGGGAAGAGACAAGGGCGGGGGCGAGGGGCTCTTGGATGTAGGAGTTGGCTTCTCTGACCACCTGTCTCTCCCCACAGCGCAGACCAGGCTCTGGACCGGTTTGCAATGAAGCGGTTCTATGAGGATAAGATTGTGCCCATTGGCCAGCCATCCCAAAGAAGGTGGGTGTCTAGGACTCACACATGTGTACTCACTATACAAGGGGACTAGACTTGTGTCCCCACCAGGGATGGGATGGCAGTGCCTAGGTGGAGTGTACCAGGCGCGTGTTTTCAGGTGCCAGCTGGGAGTGGTATGAGCTCAGGGACACAGGTGAGTGGGCCAGCTGATGTGTGACCACGGGTTGGCATGGCAGCTGGCTTCTGAGGCTGGGCTAAGAGCAGTGGGGCCATTGTGGTCTGAGGGTGAGAAGGCACTTGTACAAGAAGTCATGTGTGATTCTTGGCTCTGGTGGCAGGATTGCTTCAGTGCTTGGATGAGTCTACAGAAGACTGACATCACTGCCGTCTGCCATGGGAGGTCACCGAGACTCACGATAAGGGTCACCTTCTATTGGGAGAGTTTTAAACATTTTACTGAGGGCTTTCAATCTTGTAGTCTCATTGGAGTCTCACAAGAGCCCTGGCAGGAAGCAGGGCAGGGATGATTTCATGCATTCATTCATTGGGCAAGATGTAGGTATGCTACGATAGCCACAAGCACTGAGATTTCTAGGTGAACAGGTCATATCCTTTCCCTTGGTGAGCTCAGAGTCCATTGGGAGATGGACATCAAGCAAGTAACCTTACAAACAAGACAGTGTCAGATGGTTCTGGTGCTGGGAAAGAGAAAGAACAGGGCATTGCAGAGATGGAGCTGATGGGAGGGCAGGGGGGCTGCTTTAACAGGGGGGGTTGGAGAGTACCTCTCAGAGGAGGTGGATTTTAGCCCAAGCAGGAATAATGATGAACTCCCAAATGACAGTCTAGGACATCCCCATTTTACACATGAGAAGCTTGAGCCTAGGAAGGAGATATGTATGACAAGGGTCCATAGAAAGTAGTGGCAGAACAGGAATGTATGTGAAGGCCTAGTGACACGCAGGCTGGAGAAGTGCCCCTGGGTTGTGCTACTCACTGTCCTGAGGGATTCTGTTCTGTGGGTAACATATTCAGTGATGTTTAATCCGCAGGAAGGCACAGGGCAGTATCAGGATCAGGTGGTCTTTGAGGAGGCTGCAGCCAGAATGGTGGGAAACTCAAGCCCAAACTGGAGATCTAGAGAGTGGGACTAGGCCCGATTCCTTTTGTGACTGGGAGTTGTGGGCCTTCACCTGCCTGGGATGTGTCAATGCTGTTCTCTGCACTGGGGATCTGGTGCTGAGTCTGTCAGGCAAGGCTTGGCTCCTAGTGGATGGTGCTCATGTACAAGCAATCAAGATCATTCCAGGTAGTGATCAGCTATGAAGAGAAAAAGAAAAAACAAGTCAGGATGGCCAGAGAGTGATGGGTGGGCAAGAAGGGTTGATTCAGATTGATGGACTTTCTGAGAAGGTGACAGGCAAGGTGAGATTTGCGTGGGGAGAAGGAAGCACCAAGTGAATGTCTGGGGTCAAGGATCCAGGCAGAGGGAACAGCACCAAGTGCAAAGACCTGGAGGCCAAAGCAGCCCATCTGCTCTTTTAGCCCTTGGAAACACCGACTGGGCCAACCAGACCCCATCGCTGCAGGTCCTGGAGCCTTTCAGACCATGCTGAGGGTCCCAACACACACCCCAGCACCCCGCCCCCTTGCTTGACTGACAGATTGGGCTATCCCTGCTGAGGACTGTTTCCACCATTGTAGGGGAAGCCCAAGCAGAAGTGAGTGAGTCCTTAGGCAAGCTAGCACCTTATAACTTAGCACCTTGCCACTTAGCACCTTACAACCTAGCACCATACAAAGTAGCTGTGGATCAGTGAGTCTTCCCAGGCGGAAAGTAACTGTTGGTCAAGATACCGGGTTCTCAGTCTCTGACTCGCTGATCCTGGTCATGATGTGGCCCTTGATCTTGAAGAGTAGGGATGCTAGCGGAGAAACAGACTACTATGATGGCACGGTATGGTTTGGAGAGAGCGGGAAGAGCAGTCATTGGGAGTCCATTGGATAGTCCATTGGGACTATCTGAAGTGGAGCAGTGAGAGGTTAGAGACTGGGAATTGTGTTACCTTTCAGGAATAGGATTATCCAGGGATTTCATGGTGTTAAGTATGTACTTACATAGCACGCAGTTGGGCTGTATCTCTCTGTGTGTGTGTGCATGTAATTTTATTTGTGTCTGTCCGGCAGCTCATATCTGCCACCACATCTGCTTGTGGGTGGGTCACTCTCTCTGTGCCCAGATGTGAAAGTATAACTGTTGGGTTCATTATGTATTCCTTGCCACTTTCCCGCCTTCTTGTCAGTGTCACTTGCAGGGAATGGAGCAGATGGAAAAGAGGAGGGCAGGGAGGGAAAGAGAGGGAGGAGCTTTGCCTGCAGCTCCCCCATTCATTGTCACCCGCCCCCGGACTTATTGTCCCCAGCACACAGACACATCCTGTTGGCGCGATCAGGAGATCTGATAGGAACTGCCATTCCAGGTTTCCGGCTTGAGTAACGGGGCTGGGGGCGGGGCAGGGGCCTGAATAGGAGTGGGCGCTGCCCATCAGATTATCTTTCTTGAGTAGTCTGAGGAGACCCCACCTAGGTCCAGGGGCAAAGGCTTACAGGCCTGGAGGTGGGCCAAGGAGCCCAGAAACCAGAGGGGAGAGTTGTCATGGTCATGCAAGTTCCGATCCCACCCTCCTCAAAGAGCTCCAATTGGCTGCTTCAGAGCCTCAGGATGCATTCTGATTGGTCTAGCTGACTAAGAAAAGGAGGAAGTGCCGGCCAATCAGAGGCAAAGGATTGACCTCTAGTTTATTAGATGCCTTGGAGTCCAAACTTCTTTCCTTCTCCCCCCACTCACCCCTGGCTCTGTGTGTTCTTGCTGTGTGTCTGGAGTCCAGTGACCCTTTCTGGACCTTATTTTCCCTCTCTGTCTATAAGGAGAGGATGCTGGCTAATCCTTCCATTCTGCCTACAGATCTTCGCTAAAGAATTGAGAGTTGTTGACCCTAGAGATAAGGATACATATTGGAAGCTAGTTAGCTCAATTAATGAATGAAATAATTGACACAGAGGGACTTTGTGCACTTTAGTGTGGTATAAAGAAAGAACTACCACTATTTCCTGGACTATCACGTGGCTGGTGGGTCTGTGGGCAGAACCCGGGCTGTAGGTATAAAGCATAAGCTTGCCTTGGGCTCGGTGTCAGGGTGTCAGTGCTGTTTGATGGTTGAGCCTACCTTGGGCAGTAGTGAGCAGCTATATGATGCCTGTCAGGAATGTGGAAGAGTTTTGGTCCAGCTGGAGATTCTTGGGCTGTAAGTGAAGCCGGAATGAGATGTCCATGCTGACCACCAGGGGGCGCTGAAGAATTCCAAGTGGGATGCTTGGTTTGCCCCAGCTCCAGGTCTGGCGGTACTTGGTTGCTCTTTCTACCTGGGGCTCCAAGTAGTGAGGCAGGAGTGTCCTGGGGTGGAGACCTAAGTGGCCTGGAGGCCAGGGGTGTGTGGTGGGGTGGGGCACGTTGTTGGAGGCAGCCGAGGTCAGTGTTCTAGAAGAAGAGTGAACAGGGATGACTGCACCAGCAGAGGCCTGCCTCCCTGATGCTGTTCCTTCCCCCATCACAGGTACGTGCATTACTTCAGTGGCCTGCTCTCCGGCTCCATCAAAATGAATAACAAACCTTTATTTCTGCACCACGTGATCATGCACGGCATCCCCAACTTTGAATCTAAAGGAGGTATCTGCCCCAGCCCTCTGGCTTCCCTTCCCTGACTCCTCCTCCCTCCTGTCTTCCGTCTCCTTCTCTTAAGAGGTAGGTAGCCTTGGCCAGTAAAAACAACAACAAAAACAAAAAGCAGAAAAGGAAAGAAAACAAAACAAGACAAAACACATGAGCTGCAGAGTCATAAGGCTTGGATTCGAGTCTCAACTGCATTACTTCCTGAACTTTTCTGAGCTCCAGTCTCTTTTTCTGCAAAATGACCTTGATACTTGCTGTGCCTGCTGGCCAGTGATGTTGGATATGGCAGTGTTTTGTAAACTTAAATTGTCTTACAAAAAAGAAATCGGTATTTCTGCTTCCTCTTTTTCTCTTTCCTCTTTCCCTCCTTCCCCTTTCTACTTCTCCTCCCCCATTCCTTCCTTCCTTTCTTCCTCTCTTTCTCTCTTCACTCTCCCTCCTTCCCCTCCCTCCTCCCATGGGTTCTGCTGTCTTAACTAATATCTACCCCACCCTTACAGGATGTCGGCCTTTCCTCCGCATTTACCAAGCCATGCAACCTGTTTACACATCTGGAATCTAGTAAGTATCCATGGGAGTGAGAGGCCAGGGATGCCCAAGGCTGAGCACCAGGGTGGAGAGTGGGGAGGCTGCCTAGAACATCTTCTTATGAGGGCTGAAGGGACAGTCAGTGAGGCTACTAGCCCCGTGATGGGGGAGCAGCAGGGAGAAAACGTACCCCTTTCCCCTCCTCCAGCTGCCCTCTCTTTCTCTGCCCATCCCCTTAGCAACATCCCAGGAGACAGTCAGACCAGCGTCTGCATCACCATCGAGCCAGGACTGCTCCTGAAGGGAGACATCTTGGTGAGTGCCGCCCCTCTGTCTCAAGCCCTGCTCTCATTATCTTTTCTTCCTTATTTTCTCTTCCTGTTCCCTTCCTGCCTCTCTGGACAAGAGAGTTATTCCTTCCTGGTGGGCTTCCAGACTTGGAATCGTAGACTCTCGGGGCTCCTGCAAGACCTTCAGGAAATATCACTCAGTGGGAACTGTTACCTCCTGGCTTTTTGTTGATGACAGGGACTCCCTCTATTCTAACTTTTGTCCTTCAAGCTGTAGTTTAAATCCACTCTTCTTTTTTTTCATTTTGACTTTTATGAAGAAACTTTTTTAGGATGGCAGTTTTGTTCTCAAAGAAACAAAAAGTCTTGAGACTGGTCTTCAACTCTCTGCTCTTGTAGAACTTTCCCCCCACAGAGCTCTGAGATCTTGTTTGGTGTTGGTGACCTCTTGCACACTGGGTTTGGGGTGAGCTTTGGGCCCACAGAGTGGAGCTATTAAGGGGGCTCCCTAGGACTTTTTAGCCAAGCCTCGGGCCCCTGACTGGCTGCCTCCCTTCCCACTTAGCTGAAATGCTACCACAAGAAGTTCCGGAGCCCAGCCCGAGATGTCATCTTCCGTGTGCAGTTCCACACCTGCGCCATCCATGACCTGGGGGTTGTCTTTGGGAAGGAAGACCTGGATGATGCCTTCAAAGGTGGGCTCTCTGGCTGGGGCTGAGGGTGGGTGCCCCTGTGGCAGAGAGGAGCTCAGTTTGAGGGAGTATAGTGGATTTGGGGACCATCTTTTCTGAGCCACATGGTCTGCCAAGTCTCAGGGTATTCTTGGTGGCAGTAGGAGAGAGCTGAGATTGAGGTAGTTTGAGAATTCAAGGTGTCAGTAGAAGTGGAGAGAAGTTCCTCTTAGTCCTTGGGCTATTTTATATCTTGCAACTTTCTACTACTTTGCCTGTATCTCCTTCATCTTGTCCTCCCAATTTATCACATGTGTCCTATCAACAATCATTTTTTCAACATTCATTGGGCATCCCACTTTGTGCTAGGCTCTGTACCAAGCGCTGGGGACTCAAAGAAAAACATGACATGGGCTCTGCCTTGGTAGAGCTCAAAAATCTTGTTGGGGCCGGGCTTGGTGGCTCAGCCTGTAATCCCAGCACTTTGGGAGGTCAAGGCAAGTAGATTGCCTGGGTCGGTGGGTTTGAGACCAGCCCAGGAAACTTGTCAAGACCTTGTCTCTACAAAAAAAAAAAAAAAAAAAAAATGAGCCGGGCGTGGTAGTGCATGCCTGTAATTCTGGCTACTTAGAAGATTGAGGTGGAAGGATTGCTGGAGCCCACCAGGTCAATGCTGGGGTGGCCATGAGCATGCCACTGTACTCCAGCCTGAACTAGTACAAGGCAGAAGAGCACAGGGCAGAAGAGCAGTAGTGGAGGACTGTGGCAGCATGAGGGAGAACTTATTTCTGAGAGAAGGAATGGTGGTCAGAAAAGCTTCAATGTCTTTTCTTTCTTCTGTCCATTGGAGGTTTTAGCTATATCATGGTCAGACCTGGGGCATAAACAAATATACATCTATTCATCCATCTGTCCGTCCATTTATCCATCCATCACCCACTCCCCGACCCTCACTCACCCATTTACCCACTCACTCATTCGTCCATCCACCCATCCATCCGCCCATCCATGCATTCATCCATCCATCCATCCATCCATCCAACCACACATTCATTCACCCACCCATATATCCATCTATTCATCTACCCATCCATCCATCTGTCTACCTATCTACCCACCTACCTATCCAGTCATTCATCCTTCCAACCATCTGTCCACCCACAAAGTATCACTTGTGTGTTTGCATGTGTGAGGCATGTGCTAGACCCTGGAGATGCAAAGAGAAAGAAGTCAGGCCCTGCCTTCAGGGAGCTTGTAGTTATGTGACTGGGAGACACACAAACGTGAGACTATGAAGTTATGCCTGCAGTGGCGGAGACATCTACTGGCATGATGGGTGTCCCATGGAGCAGACGCCATCCTCACTGTAACTTCTTTTCCTACAAGCAGGGGACAGTGGTCTGTGTCCAGAGTGGGCTCAGGCAAAGAGAACAGAGTGGAGCTAGAGCTTGAAGGAGGAGCTGGATCTCTTCCGTGTAGTCTGGCTCATGGAGAAGGGTGTTTCTTTAACGAGCTCTCCTTGCACCAGAGGCAGGAGGGCAAAAACAGGGGCTGCTGTTATAATTATAGAATGAAATGTAAATGTTATCAGTTTTAACATGGAAAAATAATGGGTTAGCCGACAAAATAAATACGAGGTTGGGCAGAGGTCGAGGTAAGGGAGGGTCACAGATGTCCTCCTCTTCCATGGTGGGAGTCAGAGACACCATCGAAGATGGACAGATCAAAAGGCTTAACTACTGTACTTAAAGTTTCAAAGGCAATCAGTAGAGTAAATGAAATTGATAGTCTTACCAGATTTACAAGAAGGAGGTGGGGACAATCTAAGTGAGCCATGTTATTCATTTTCATAGTGATGAATCAATAGAGATTATTAAAATTGATATCTAGAAATAGTGGCTATTGTTTAGAGTCTTAGACATGAATTGCCAGTGGAACAAGAAATAGAAATGGTTAGAAGTGCTTACCTCAGGCAAGTAGGACAGGCGCAGGAGATCTAATTTCACTGTCTATAAAGTTTCATGTATATACGTGTAAATATAGATATACATATGTTACTTTGAATTTTCTAGAAGAAACCTTATTATGAAGTCCTTTTGGGAATTCATTGCCATTTTCATTTTTTATTCTCTTTTTTCAGATGATAGGTTTCCAGAATATGGCAAAGTGGAGTTTGTATTTTCTTATGGGCCAGAGAAAATTCAAGGTAAAAGTCATTAGAATTCATTCTCCTACCCCTTCCCTCTATCCTGACCTGTCCCCACCATATCCTTACTATCCTCCCACTGGTCTGCTCTATAATTATCAAGTTACCTTTGAGAGGCGGGCCTTCAGTAAAGGATCTGGGTGTCAGAGTGGACCCTCAGCTAAACATGAACCAGTGACTTAATCTCTGGATAATAAAAATAAAAAAGCAGACAGAGAGGCACTGGGTTGGATCAACTGTTCTGGTCCCATTAGGTCATCAGCCTGATATATTCAGAGACTGGGGGCCGTGGTAGATGGAGGGAGAGGCCAGGGGGGACACTCAAAGGTGCTGGTGGAGGGAGAGGCCGGGGGGGGACACTCAAAGGTGCTGGGTAGACTATAAGTATTTATGAGAACTGAGGTGATTCAACCTGAAGGCCAATTTATTAATAGCCCTTAGGCCTCTAGACTGGTTATATGTGGAGACCAGTTGTTCTCCATCTTATTTGAGATCAGGATGGGAGGAGATGAAGTTAGGTTACAGGCAGAGGGACTCTGGATAGACTAAAGAAAGGCTGCCAGGCCAATAAGGTAACTCACCCTGGAAGGCCTGACTTTCAGCTGTGCTGTCCTTGAGCTGGGCTTTCTCAGTATGAGTAAGCGACTGCCTCTCCCCTAAGTTTCTGTCTGGAGTGGAGGGCATTTTAAGACGAGGACAGGCATGCCTGGGATGACCTTTCAGAGGCTTAGTGTCCTCTCCGTGTCAGGGCTGTGATTTCCCTGCTGTCCCTGGCCCCATGCAGCCCCTTACAGCCCTGCCCCACACTCCCTTCTGCTGACTCCAGGGGCACACCCTCTTCTGGTGTCCCTGCACTACCCCAGGGACCCCGAGACACAGGGGAGAAAGAGGCAGACACCCAGCTAGGGGTCTTAATTCCTCAGTGCCCTGTCCTGACTTACCCCTGTGACCTGGTATGGGCCTTTTCAAGAATGCAAGAAACCAGACCCCTGGGTTCTCCATCCAGCTTAAGCTGCCGGTCGGTCCCGCCCTTCCGTGCTCAGGAAAATGAGAAGTCCCTCAGGGGGCATCCTTGGGGGACCGTGCTGCCTTTCTCTGTTTTCCCAGCTGCTGATCTCTTTTCCCTCTCCTCGCTGTCGCCCCTCCTGCCCCTCCCCTTCCTGTCCACCTAGGCATGGAGCATCTGGAGAACGGCCCGAGCGTGTCTGTGGACTATAACACCTCCGATCCCCTCATCCGCTGGGACTCCTACGACAACTTCCCTGGGCATCGGGATGACGGTGTGGAGGGTAGGTGGGCCCCAGTGGCTTCCAGCGCCTCTGCAAACTGCACAACACCTGCTCTCGTGGCTTTGGGTCTCTTGGCCTGCTGTCAAGAGATTGGGTTCAAAGAGGAGGCAGAGGAGAGGTCTGAGGCGCCTCCGAGAGCTCCCAGTTCACTGGGGGAAGAGGAAGCAAATATTTGTGTATGTTGAATAATGAGGACAGAGTCAAAGAATGCAGCAAAATGGCCACACGGGGGTGTCATGGGAGTGTATTTTTGCTGCCAACTAAATCTCCTAGACAGTAAGAGTGCTCCGAGATTGGCAGCAGAGGGATTCTTGAGAGCTGGAGCATTCTGGGAGGGCCCCTTGGAGGAGGTGGCCTCCAGCGGGGCTTGTGACACCTTTCTGTGCTGCAAACACAGCATTAGTTACACTTCCATTAAACACACTTGGGTTTCTTCAGCCTCGCTGCCTGAGTTCTCTGGAGTCAGAGCACTAGGAATGGAGACGTAGGATCTAGGGCCTGCAGGCTTTCATCAACAGCCAACAAAAACGTTTGTGAGCTGGAAACAGATGGCTAGGCTCTGAAATGTGAAAAGGAAGCTGCAAATTGAGACGAATACATGTTTAACTTAACGACAAGCCTGACATTATGTCAGATGGTCAACTGCAATTCAGGTAGACTCTTGAGAGTTTTGTGGGAGTTCTATTTGTTTGTGTGGTTCATTTGAATACGTGGGATGGGATGGGGGCGGGGCCTCCGAAAGGGAGCATGCCTGTGCCTGGAACTTTCGAGATGCTCTTTCTGGGGTTTGGCCACAGGTTTGTTTTCCTGAGCCGGTCATAGGACTGCAGAATGTTGGAGCCGGGAGGGACCCTCAGGATGGTCTGACCCATCCCCCATTCATTGTCAATTGAGGTAACTGAGAACCACCCCCCCCCACACACACAGAGGCAGGACCTCCTCCCTCTGGAGAATTTACCCTCCACGACCCAGGATGTATCCTTTCAGGGATGCCAGTACCCAGTCCCCCGGCTTTCCCTCCCAGTTGAAGCCAGTCCTGGGTGAAGCTATGCTGTCCTGATGGGATCCTGGGCCCCGTGGCAGTGTCGGGTTAGGGAGTGGCAGGCCTGGGGCTTCACTCTGCCCTCTTTCCTTTTTGCCACTCTGTCTTCTGCTTCCCTTTCTAAGGCTTTGGACTTAGTGACTCCATTCTGAAAGTCTTGAGGCCTTTTCTTGCAATAAGATTCTCTCTCCGACCTTGGAGGTGCCGGAGTGAGCAACAGGTTTGAGAGACGAGACGGGTGGGATGAGTGAGGGCGGGCAGACAAGACCTTGGGGGTTTACCGAGAGTATGTTCTACATGTGCAGTGTTGAAAGGTGGATGGCTCATCCTCACACCCGCCTTAGTCCCTGCCCCTTTCCTGGGGTACATCTCCTCCCCCAGGGGCCCAGCACCCTCAGATTGCCCGAGACACCCCATCAGGGCCCTCCCCACCCCACTGAGGCTGCTCCCCTAAGGCATCCCTCTTTCCCTGCACCTCCACCCCCTTGCTCTGCGTGGCTGGGGAGAAAGCAGAGGATGGAATGAATTTGTTCTGAGGTTGCGCCAGCCTAATGGGTCGTGGTGCTAGGGACGTTTGCATTTTTAACAAGAGCACTTGGCAATTTGAAGGAATTTTTACTGTCTCCTCATCTCTCCCTGGTGCAGATTCAGTGTGATGATAAATGTAAAAACATTTAGTAAACTATAAAGTGCCAGGCAAATCAAAGGTAAAATAATTAAGGGCAAGAATGGGGAGGTGTGGGAAGGATGAAGCTTGGGCTAGAGTTGTCTGTGGGGGAAGGAAGGAGAGCAGACAGTCAGGGCAGGAGGCAGCCGGGGTGGTGAGAGACAGGGAAGGGTGGAGGGCTTGCAAGGGAAGGCCCTAGCCGCCTCTCCTGCCCCTCGCCCTCCTCCTCTCCCCTCTGTTCTGTTTCCTCAGGCGGGGGGATAGAACTTTTGACCAGTTAAAGGTCAGCTCATCCTGCAGGGACAGAGGGGCCCCTGTCTGGAGACTGAGAGGCTGGCCCTCTGCCGGGAGGGGGAGCTGGTCATGGCTCTGTCCCTTTTCCCGGCCTGGCCTGACTGGGCCTGGGCCTGGGCCTAGACCTGTGCCCTGGAGGAGCCCTCTTCTGTTCCCACTGTACGCTCCCTGCTGCTGGGTCCCCCACAGACACAGGAGAGCAAGCTGAGACCCACATGGGGCAGTAGTGGTGACCAGATTTCAGTTCAGCTCTTGGCTGGTAGTCCTGATCCTTCTGAAAGGTTTTAGATTCTGGGGCCAGAGGTAAAAGCATTTCCCTTTGGCTAATGGTTAAGAGAGGGAAGTGGGAGGTCTGTGTTGGTCTCTCCAGTTGTGGGCAGGTTCCTGTGCCTCAGTTTCCCCATGTGCTACTGGGTTAAGGGTGCTCGGCCTCCACTCCAGGGTGCTCAGGAGATGGCTCCAGCTGGAGCCTGGGAGGGAGGGGGCTTGGCCATCCTTGGAGTGGTCTTAGGCCTGGGGGTGATGGCCTCACAGGGTGGTGTGGTGCTCAGGGCGGCTCTGCCTGCTCTGCAGAAGTCCTAGACCAGGCGAGGCTGCTGACCATGTGGAGTTATCATGCATTGGGTAAGCCTGTGTGTTTTAGAGCCACATTGCCTGGTTCAAGTCCCAGATCTCCCCGGTGTATTTGCATGGCCTTGGTTAGATTGTTCGTCCTTTCAGTCGTCTTAGTTTCCTCATCTACAAACTTGAGACAATAATGTTACCCATTTCACCGATTATTGTGGCAACCTTTCTGAGAGGCAGTTTAGCGCAGTGGTTAAGAATACAGCCTCTGGAGCCAAACCAACTGGCTTCAAATCATTTGACAAGATGCCATCCCTTGGGTTCTCAGTTTGCCCTGCTGAAAAATGGCGATTCAGCCAACAAATCGCTTTTGGGCACCTTGTGGGCAGCAAGTCCCGAGGAAGGGCTGCCTGCGGGTGTTTCCTCAGGAGGCCCTGACACATCAGTGATGACTGTGGCCAGCATCTCAGGGGGTTGACACATGGCTAAGGGAGAAGGCTGGATCACCCACGTACTAGCCATGGAGCCACAAACTTGGTAGTTGCCATCTCATTTGATGCATCAGTGCCTAGCCCATGAGGTGGGCACTATTATTAGATCCGGTTGGGGAAGCTGGGCACCAAAGGGGTTAAGTGTCTTGCCTGGGGTTGCCAAGTTAATCAAGAGCAGATCTGGGCATGAAGCCACTATGCTGCCCACTGTGCCATCCTGGGTTGGCTGACATCCCCAGGGGCCTGCTCTAGGCGTCTGGCTCTGTGGCAGTACTGGGTCTCCACTGAGCTTAGGAGAGTGCCAGCCCCCTCTGACTCCCACCTCTCACCCTGGACAGACAAGGAGACCCCTGTCCTGACTCTTGGGAAGAGGGAGGAGTTAGGTGAGGGGGTGGAGCAAGGAGTCCAGTACCCAGAGACCATGGGGCTCACCCTGTGGCAGATGTTTGCAGGACTTCAGCACAGGGAGCAGCTGAACCCCCAACCCCCACCCCACAGAGGAGGGTGTGGATGGGCTCCTCACTAAGGAATGCCTCTGGTGAGGGTTGGCCTCCACAAAGGTGGGGGGTAGTGCGTCGAAGGTGAGATGGGGCTATGTCTGGAAGCAGCCTACCTCTGACCTCTTATATTTTAGGCCCTCTGTGGGAGGGGAGAGCAGAGAGGCCTGGCCAGTCCCTCTGGAGCTTGCCGAGTGACTCAGAGGAGAGGGCAGGGAGCACTGAGGCAGGCAGTCGGGAGCAGATATCATCTCTGGCCTGCATCCTCTTGAGTGGCCTGCGTCCCTAGTTTGCCCTTCTCCTGGCAGTGAGAGGTGGCCAGCGCTGAGCTCAGAGCTCCCAGTACCCCAGGAAGCCCTCCTGCTGACCCTGACTTAACCATCATCTCAGGAACTTCTCTACATTTAACCCCTTCCCTGCTGCAGCACTCCTTCCTCTGCAACTCCAAGTTCAAGTTTAAGATGTATAGCACTATGACCCTTAGATCCTTCTCCCACTCTTTCAGGATGTTTCTGGTCAATCTCAGCAGGAAAAAAAAATGAAGTAAGAAAAATCCATCTGGGGACTTGTTCTCTGTGGGCCGACCTTCCAGGCTGAGGTGGCCCAGGCCAGTGAGAAAGCCCCAGAGGGAAGAGACTTGCCAAAGGGGCAGGAATCCCCATGTATGGAGCCCACCTTGGCGTTTGCTCAGTGCTGGCTGTGCCAGCCCTGTTTCCTGGAGAAAGGCACTGAAGTGTGCTGAGGCTAGCAATCTCACCTGGGGTCGTGAGGTCAGAGGCAGAGTTGATCTTGGGTCCAGATCTCTTTCCACCTCCCTTGGAGCTCAGCTTATCCACATCCCTGCCTCTAACCCCCAAACCCTAATTCAGGAGGCTCCCTCAGGATGGTTGTCCAACTACTCAAACCCTTGTGATGACAGGGAGCTCACTGCACACAGGGCAGCCCACTTCACTGTGGGGTGGGGCCAGGAAATAGAACCATGAGAAAGAGGGACAGTCATTCCTCTGCATGGCAAACTGAGGCTGCAGTGGCGATGGTTGCTTGGGAGCCATTTGCACTTGGGCCAGAGAAGGCAAAGTGTTGAAAGTGTAGAACAAATGGAAGCTCAGTATCAAGAGCCTCTGAACAGACAGGGATCTAGGCCATGGGACAGACCAGGGGACAGAGGAGTGCCTGCCACCTTGGGGACTCCTTACTTCTGGAGCAGTGCCCCTGGGGAATCCCAAGGCCTGGGGCTTACATAACAGAAATGTATTTGCTCGAAGTTCTGGAGGCTGGCAGTCTGAGATCAAGGTGCTCGCAGGTTGGTTTCTCCTGAGGCCTCTCCCCTTGGCTCATAGATGCCGTCTTCTCCCTGTGTCTTCACATGGCTTTCCCTCCGTGTGTGCAAGCATGCTAATTTCCTCTTGTAAGGACACCAGACATATTGGTGTAAGGCTCACTTTGGTGATCACATTTCACCTTAATCATTCTTTTAAAGGCCTTTTCTCCAAATATAGTCACATTCTGAACTGTTGGAGGTTAGGAAGGCAAGGTAGGAACCTGGGCAGGAACAATTAAGCCTGTCACACTGAAAAGGAGTTTTCTAGGTTGTGGGTAGTTCTATGCCATAGGCCTTTGGTCCTAAATGGGCAGGAAGGGTGGGTCTAGGGTAGATGGTCCAGTTTCCCACCAGCCTTCTCTTTGCAGGCTGTCTCTATCTCTCTCCGGTTAGGTCTGGGACCTGCCAGCTCAGTGTACTGACTGACACCGGCTTCACAGCCTCCAGAAGCCCCATTAGCTGCTTGGCCTGTGTTCTGAAGCCCATGCCCAGATCCCAGTTCCCCATGGGTGAAAGTGGGGCTATATTTTTGCCTATGCTGCACGGAGCAGTGTCCAAATTCCTCCAGAGTGTTCCAGGACAAGCCTTCTCGGAAGCAAGCACCAAGGGATGTGGGCTGCCTTCCGCCTCCAAGAAGCCCAGAGGCTGGCCAGGCCGAGTTGCCTCATTGCTCACACATTCACTCCCACCCTTCCCTGACCTCCATGGGTATCAGTTGTTGAGAGTTTTTCATGGCTCAGAGGATGGGGAATAGTGGCTGGTCCTGGGTAGATGAGGGGTAGAAAAGCATTGCTCAGGACCAAAGGATGGGATGGAGGGAGAGAATGACACATCCCTTGGCCTGGCTGATGAAGGTGAGGGGCTGGTGTCCACCCTACTTCTGGGTTTGTCCTACTTGGTGCCCATCAGCCCTTCTTTCTTTTCCATGGGCAGTCCCACTAGAGCCACGGGCTGGTTATGGGGAGGATTGGTTTTGTGCCCCAGTTTCTCAGCCCTCAGGGGAGAGCTCTGTAGGGCGCCCACCTGCTCCTTGAGTGCCTTTGTCTGAATTGAGGAAGAGTGTTGTCCCTGCCTGGAGCCAGTAATCTCTGACCTGTGGGGACTTCTCATGAGCTGGGTTTCTTCAAGGACTCGCTAATATTTTGAGAGAGGAAAGAGAGAGGGGGAAAAGATACAGCAAACAGAGAATGAGAAGGAGAGAGAAACAGGTGATAGACATGGAGAGACAGGGAAACAGACAAAGACATGGGAGGCAGGGATTTGCACTCTGGTAACTTGCTGACTCCTATTCTATAGGTCTTCTTTATTCCCTATAAAATGTGAGGGCTGGAGTAGACAATGTTTCCTTCCATATCTTTGAGTTTAGTCATTGTTTCTTTTTGAGACTTGTAGAGAGGTAAGAGGGGCCTGCTGAGCTTCCCTCTCAGACCTTCCCAACCCATGAGCTTGGAGTGGGAAGAGTCATGGCTTAGTGGTTGTGTCAGTCGGGAGAGGCTCAGTTCTGCTGCCATAACAAACAGCCCTGTGTTCTCAGTAGTCTCATCCAACAAATGCATACTTTTGTCCAGTGTGGAAAGGCAGGCAGGGGTCTCTGTTCATCACACTTGCTCTAGGCTGAGGTTGGCTTCATCTCCTATGTGCTTCCATCATTGCTGTGGCCTTACACGGGAGGAGGACTCTATGACTTGCACACTGCTCCTGACTTTAAGTGACACACTTTCCTTTTGCTCACATTGTATTGGCCAAAACAAGCCACAGGTCCATGCTTAACTTTAAAATAAAAGGGGCAAGGAAGCTGTGCATGGAAGACAGGAAGCTGGAGATAAGGTTGAACAGACCAGTCTCTACTATAGGGCTTAAGGCTGTGAGATCTAGGATTGGAAGGTCTAGGTCTAAGCTCTTTTGTTTATGGCTGTGTTCCTTGGACAAATTACTTTGCTTCACTGAGACCCGAATGTCTTCTCTGTAAAATCAGTACAATAAGCATATATTCCTTACAGAATGATTGTTTGAGATATAGTAAGATGATGAGCATGAAATACGGAAAGTAGAGTGATAGTTATGTACTATGCTGGCAATAATTAGTGTCTGTTATTATTATTGAAGTGCTGGAGGAGAGATAATATAGATGTGATTTTGAATGAACCCTCTCCTCTTAAGAAGCCCATGTCCTCTTTCCCTCCAGTCTCTGGGAGCCATCTATAAATGGTTCTGTTCTGGGAGCCCCACTCTTGGAAGTCAGGAGACCTGCCTCTGATACCACCTTGCTAAGAGACCTTGGAAAGTTACTTCACCTCTCTGATTCTCAGTCTCCTTATCAGTGAATTGAGAAGGATTGATGCCAAAAGGAACTTCCAGGTCTAAAACCCTAACAGTGACGATGATGACGATGAAAATAACAAGGGGACAGAATTATATACTTATTGGAAGCCAGGCGCCTTTGACTATATATTCTCTTGGTTAGTCTTCCCAAATGCCTTTAGGAAGGTAAGGTTTTATAACTATTAGGCCAAAAAGTAGTATTTGTAGAGTGTGATTATAAAGCCACTTTGTTTTTTTTCCCCCACAGCTCTTTAAATCTATCCTCTGTCCTCAGTGACATTTGGGCAGGTCCCATCCCTTTTTTTGGTCACTTTCAGGTAATACAAGATCCTTTGGTTAGTAATAAGTATGCCCAGTGCTAGTGAACCTGCACTTGAGTTAGTTCTCAACATACGCATTTAGAGTTAGGAAGAGATGAAAGGAGGAACATTCTGGAACATTCTTGCTTGCCTGGCACCATTGTGAGGTTGCACAGGCACATTCTATGTGGATACAGAGGCACAGATGATGTGACTCTTGGGTTCTTTGCCAGTGCAAGCTTCTGGAGGCATTGCTTGCTGCCTGTTTCTTTTCTATAGCACATTTGAGGGTGTTTTAGAGACTCTCAGCTTCCCAAAACTCTTTCATTCACTGTTCTCCTTGGGTGGCAAATGCAGTTCTTTAGATGCCCAGGACCCCTTTCCCCGGCCCAGGCCTCCCTTGCTCCCTCCAGCCTCCTCCTGCAGAAGTCTTTCACCCCTGCAGGTGGCCCTCTTGGACAACATCTGAGGCAGCCCAGGCTGGCTCTCTCTCACCTTAGTCCAAGGGGAACCTTCAGTAGTCCAGGTCACTGCAGAGCCTGGGGTTGACACAGCCAGTGTGGTCCCCACCCTGTGCTGGCCACAGTCAGGCCCCTGTCTCTCCTATTCTCTGTGCCAATAAAGTGCTGTTGAGCTCTCTGAGCAGACACACTGAGGTAAGGTGGATGCCTCTAGCAAGGTGGGACTTGTAGCCAAACACCACAGCTCTGTAAAATTCCTCTCATAATCTCCCACTTCCTGATCTTTTCACACCTTTGATATGTATATATGTGTGTGTTGGGGGGGTGGTTAGCTTAGAGCCACAAAATAGCTTTCGGCCATTTCTTTAAAAAAATTGGTGGTCGTATTGATATACTTTAATGCCATAGCTTCATCTGTTTAAATAACACAGTTCAATGGATTTTAGTATATTTGGGCTTGTACAGCCATCACCATAATCTGATCTTAGAACATTTTCATCACCTTCTAAAGAAACATCATACCCAGTAGCAGTCACTTCTCATTTCTGCTCCCAATCCAGCCCTAATCCACTTTCTGTCTCTATAGATTTGTCTATTCTGGACATTTCATGTAAATGGAATCATATGATATGTTATCTTTTGTGCCTGGCTTCTTCTTTCACTTAGCATGATGTTTTCAGGGTCCATCCATATTATAGCATGTATCAGTACTTCATTCCCTTTTCTGGCTGAACAATTTTCCATTCTATGACCCGTACCATATTTTGTTTATCCATACGCCAGTTGATGGGCACTTGAATTGTTTCAACTTTCTGACTGTCATGAAGAATGCTGCTACACACATTCATGTACAAGCCTTTGCATGGACTTACATTTTCATTTTTCTTGGGTATGCGTATGTGTGTTTTCAACTCTCTTGGAAATTGTGGGGTCATGTGGTAACTCCATGTGTCAGCATCTGAAGAACTGCCAGCCTGTGTCCCCAGGATGCACCATCTGGCAACCCTACCAGCAGTGTCCGAGGCTTCTAGTTTCTCCACATCCTCACCAACACTTGTTGTTTTCTGTCTTTGGCATTCTAGCCATCCTAGTGGGTATGAAATAGTATCTCATTGTGGTTTTGATGTATGTTTTTTTATTGATTAATGATGCTGAACATCTTTATGTGTGTTAATTGGCCATTATGTGTCTCCCTTAGAAAAATAGGCCTACTCAAATTCTTTGTCCACTTGTAAAGTTGGGTTTTTGTCTTTTTCTTATTGAGTTGTAAATATCCTTTATATATTCTGGCATCAAGTACCTCATCAATTATATAATTAACCAATATTTTCTCCCATTCTGTGGCTGGTCTCCTCACTTCTTGGTGTCAAGTCCTGCATGGTGGTCTACTACTTTATTTTTGAAATGTGATATTCATCGAGCTAGGGCCTGTTTCACAATGGAGATCCAAGTCCTTCCATATTAACTTCTGGTTACACATAGTGTTCCCATTATATAGATAAGGAAACTGAGGCAAATGACAAAGAGGTTAAGGACCTTGTCCAAGGTAATATCCTGAATAAATGATGGGGACAGGATTCCAGTGTGGGGAGTCTGAAGCCAGTTAGGGATTTGCAGTGCTGCCTATCATTTTATGATCTTGATCTAAGGGCTTGTGCATCTATAGCCTGAAATGCTTTAGGCTGTTTGGGCTGATCTCTTTCCAACCTTAGAACTGATACCTGGACTGGCCAGAAAGGTCTGCTCATCACAGAAGGGGAGGCTGAGTTGCAGATCCCTGGGTGGTAGAACAGTAAGAAAGTCCACAGGTTCTGTCTCCCAGCCAACCTGGGCCAATGTGGTCCTGTATCCCTTGTCTCCCAGGGTCCAGGCAGGATGGGAGGGCAGTGAGGATCCCTGGGCTTGGGAGTGAGGCAGCTATGGCCACTCCAGATGAGGGAATGGGAGAAAACTCATGCACCACAGTGAGTGCTTGCCCTTGACATACCTTCTTACCTTCAGGACCTTTGAGTAAGATGCGGGAGGAACCAGTGAGAGAGGGGAGTGCAAGATGGTGGTCCCAAATCAGGGAAAGGGTTCAGGGCCCTAGATAGTGATACTTGTGCCCTTTGTACCTGAGTAGAGTGTTTC
Organism: Tarsius wallacei; assembly: GCA_963574415.1. Taxonomy (NCBI): domain Eukaryota; kingdom Metazoa; phylum Chordata; class Mammalia; order Primates; family Tarsiidae; genus Tarsius; species Tarsius wallacei. The sequence goes on along the minus strand of CAUYQG010191077.1, from coordinate 27,806 downwards.
AGGAGTAAGTTTCTAAGTTTGGGTGCTGAGAGCCTAGGATTCAGCACTGAACTGATGTTTGTTGGCAAATGGCCACCTGACCACTGGAGGGGACAACCCGTCTTGCTGTGGCTTCAGGGTGGTGGGGGGGAAGGGCAGGGAGGGGAGACATTCATAGCTGCTACTGAAAGCGGCTTGATCTATCATATCATCTAGGATGATGTGCTGAAATTGTAACAGGAGGGGTTTGAGTTAGCCCCCTGGTAAGAACTTCCTGACTGTGAGAGGGTGGATCTCTGAGGCAGGGAGATTGGCCTTCTTGTCCTGTGGGGCTCCTTGGGCAGAGATGTAGAGACACATGGGAGGTGAGTCTCAGTGTGGGCTTTTCTGCATAGAAAGCACGACAGGAGCACGATAATGTAGCTTCTTCTGAAGGGTTCCGGTTCCTTCTCCTCCCCTAGGAGAGGAGCTGTCCTCTGACTTACTGGCATAACAGAGTCCTGAGAATTCAGATACAAGGTAAGCCTGACCTTGTGGCAAAAAAGATGCCACCGCTGACCCAGCATCTGCCGGCCACCTGCTTGCACTGATACCCATCGGGTGAGGCTGGTTTGTCCCCTTGGCCTCGAACCCGGAGCTGGCCCTGTTCTGCAAGGCAGCTGGCAGGCCAGGAGAGCAGCCTTGGCTCGTGGACTGTGCAGTAAACCAATACCCTCCCAAGTGAATGTGCCTTTGGTGTGCCATAATCTCTGCCATCGTGTGTGGCTGGAAGGCCGGAGCCACGCTCAGAGCCATCCAGAGCTCTGGGCACAGTCTGCTCCCGTTGTGCTCAAATATCCAGATGGAGCAGGGGCGAGGGGAGCGTGTACTCTTTCCCCCTCAGCCTCCCTCCCTTTTTCTTCTCCTGCCAGACCTGTAGACAAGTGCAAGTTAGCAGGACCCTTCAAGACCCCAAGATACCAACTCTAATCATACCCAAGAAAAGAAATTTAAGCTCCATCAAATACTTTTTTGTACCCATCTAAAGCTGTTTTTCACCTGCCATTCTCTCCTTCCCTTCTTCCAGTTCTCTCCTCCTTATTTCTCTCCTTTCTCTCCTCTCTTCTTTCCCCCAATACTTAACTGATCACTTACTAGGCGGTATGCACCATGCAAGTGTTGGGGGAGTGGAATATTGTGCCCTGGGGTTGCCCAAAGACAAGGGATGGGGTGCCTGACCAGTGCACCATTCACTCTGACCCGTAGGGAAGGGGCTGACTTTGAGGGCAGGGGTGGGGCTGTGTCTGAATGGGCTTCTGGGCGGAGAGTCTGAATGGGCTTCTGGGCGGAGAGATAGTGTTGAAAGCAGAATTGTTTCTGAGATTAAAAAGTGGCATAACCACGTCGCTCAGGGTCTAGAAGGTAGAGGGGGAAAGCAAATGTTCCAATCTGACAGGCTTTCCTCACACAATTGCTCTGGTCACTGTGGTGAGTGGTGAGATTTTAGTGGAATGCTGGGAGCACTGGAGGTGAGCTGAGGGCCAGGGAATCACTTTCAGGAGGCCAGGAGGCGAGAACAGTTGCAGTGTGGAGCTGAGGAACAGATCGTGTTCCCCGGGGCCTGGTTGCCCCCAGGAGCTGAGCTGGCCCCACAGCCCTCACCAGGGCCCTGGGGCTTCAGTCTCTGAAGGGGTATGGGACCTCTTTCCCCCTTTGCTATGTTTTCACTTTTTTAAAGCAACCTTCACCCAGAGATCGAGAGAAAAGAAAGCACACCAAACCCTGCTGCAGACATACTCACAGAGCCCGCATTTCTTGCCCTGGTAAACTTGGCTGGCAGATGGGCGTTCAGTGCAGACACGCAGCCTGTTGCCTCTCCTCACCTGGGCAGACCCCACCAGGCCACTCAGATTCCTGCATGGGGCAGAGGTGGGTGGGTTCTACAGGGGTATGTGGCTTCCACGCTGGGCCTTCTTGACCTCAGGCTGCCAGCCCTCCGGCCTCCCCGTCCAGCTCACATCAGCCTCTAGCCCTCAGTGGTGAAGGTTCTCTTTCTGGATTATTCCGGATGATTCCTCGCAGGACCTACTCAGGCCCTGCCCATGCCTCCTTGTCTTTGCTAGGCTGATATGCTCATTGGGAGGTTTAGCTCCCACACTGATTGCTCTGGCCTGGCTTTGGGGCCTATCTCTCAGCCTCCTCTCTGGGGCCTGCATTTCCCCTCTCTGCCTGCTCCTTGGTGCCCGCTCTTCCTACAGCACAGCCCTTCTTCTGGGTCCTCTCTCCAAGTCCCTGCTTCTGCCTGGTGGACGGTTCTGAGGCTGTTTACGGGAAAAGGTTTCAGTGGATCTGGGGGCTGGCGAGCGATCAGTCCTTTTCCTTTTGTGCTGTCCCTCCCTCTACTTCCCCAGCTGCTCGTGGATGATTCATCCCTATAAATCTCTTTCTTCTCTATGCCCCTCTCTCTGGCAAGAGACCTTCGAAAATCCTGCCAAAGCCACTGAGCTCACATAGCTTCGGTAATGGGCTGCCTTAATTAAAATTGAGGACAGTGTCTTCGAGTGGGCTGGGAAGGGATGAAACCTGTGGCCCAGGGAAGGGATAGTCCTTAGAGGGAAAATCTTTGGGAGGCCCCGTAGTGGTTGGGAGCATGGGCTCGGGACTCAGCCTGCCTGGGCTCGGGCCCCAGCTCTGCCTCTTGCCTCCGGTTGACCTTGGGAAATCATTTAGCCTCAGTGTTTTCAGCTGTGCAGTGGTCGAGAATTAAATGAGATCATGCTTGGGGGCATAGCTCAGTGCCTGTTATAAGCACTGACTTTTGCTCATACCACTACCTGACCTTGGGTGGCATTTTTATCAAGTGGCTTCCCCAAGTATAAGTTCGTTCACCTTTGAATCATACCAGTTCTTGAGCTGGACTCTGAGCCAGGGCTTCAATCTGCAAGTTGAGTGTTTTCCCACCATGCACAACTAGGTGTGTGTGTGTGTGTGTCTGAGCCTTTTCCCTGTCATCATTCAAATGCCAGGCTCTGTCCTGGTGAGCAACTCAGTCCCTCTGCTCAGGATTTGGGGGGCTAACCTCTTTGGGTCCTGTCTCCTTGGCACCGGTCGTCAGTGATGGCCAGGCTGTGTGGGATGTGGCCTTTTCCGTTTGAGCAAACATTTCAGCATGCAGGAGGGTGAGAATGGCGTGAATGTGGGTATAACCTCGAGTTCACTCTATTGAAGAAGAAGAAAGAAAAACCAAATCATCTGTGTTCTTTGGTGCATGGGCTGTCCTCAATAACATTCACTCATTCACTCAACAAATATTCATTGCATGCCTACAATGGGCCTGCCACTAGATGCTGGGGACATAACAATGAATGAAACAGGGAACCCTGCCCTGTGTTGATTCTGTTCTAGTGGAGGAAGACAGACAATACAAACATATATATATAGTTATATATTCTGGGAAAAAATTGAGCAGCGTAAGGGTGACTGGGAATCAGGGTTGAGTGAGTTGAAATTTTAAGAAAGGGTGGGAAGCAGCAAGGGGCTAGTGTGACCGAATGGAGGTTGCATTAGGAGTTAAGGTCAGAGGCAATGGGGAGCAGATAATGTAGGGTCTTGTAACCATCGTAAGGCTTTGCCTTTTCCCCTGAGCTTCCTGATTGAATGATATCAATTTTCCACCTGCATTCCCACTGCACTTATGTACTGTGTTTTAATAACTGGTTTTTCCATTGTATTTAAGTAAAACAGACATTTAGGTGGTTTGCAGTCTTTGCTGTTTCCTGAAATGCTGCAGTGCATAACCTTGTGCACACACCATTTTCATTTGGACAAGTCTTTCTATAGGACACATTTCTCAAAGTGGAATTGCTGTATGGAAGAATATATGCATGTATAATTTTGAAAGACAGTGCCAAATTGGCCTTCGTAAGGGTTATATTAATTGACCTTCCCAGCCAGCGATTTGGTTAGGGATGAGGAAAATCTACCCTTCACCCTGTTTTATATACACCTCCCATATGTGAGACAGTTAGGTGCCCCAAATTTCTTTCATTCCTCATGGCTCTCTTGTGAGCTGAATAGTCTTATTCCTATTTCACAGATGATACAAGCACAGAAAAGTTGAGTAATCTACCTATGTTTGTACAGCCAGGTAGAGATAGAGTTTGGATTCTGATACCCACTGTTTCTCAACATGGCATTTCTTCACAAGTGCAGGAGTCCTGAGGGGCCCCGCTCCCTGCCCCATGCAGTGTGGGGCTTGAGAGGCCTGGGACCGGTAGTAAAAATGGGAAGCCTGTCTGTCCAGCTGTGCCTATGCCTGTGTCCTGGAGACCGTTGCAGGCCAGTGACAGGGTAGGGAGAGGCCAGCCTGAGGGAACTGGAGCCACAGCGGCCAAGCTGGCCAACTCTGGCCTTCTCCCTTGTCCCTTTCCACCGCCAGCCCCAGTGGTGAAGCCTGAGAGTCCGGGGGGTTGATTCTGCTCTGGGTGGGGAGCTGCCAGCCACCGTCTACTGGGTCAGCTTACTCCAGGGATTGAGTTTCAACATTTCACTGTGATGAAACTAAATCAGTTTCTTGATTGCCCCGCGTGGCTCTGGGAACCTCTGCAGCCTGGCGTGTATTTCCAGACTTCCTGTAAGCCACTGTTTCTGTCCCAGCCCCAGGGGCTCCATGTCTGATGCAGAAATAGTCTTGGATGAATTTGGAGCCTGGAGCCACCCAGGCAAGACCAAGCAGGAGGGGAGAAACAGGCCTTCAGAGTTCCAGGCTCTGGGAACCAAACAGTATCTGGTAGAGTATCTTCTCTGAGTGTATCTCTGAGGATCAAGATCAGAACACGACTTCAGGGATCATCAGGTTGCACTCTCCTGCTGCACAGAAGAGTAAACTGAGGCCCATCTAAGATCATCCCTGAAAAGGTCAGCTGGGGCAAAGTGGGCCGGAGCTGGTGTCGAGACCAGTGCCGGTGCCGTGGGAGTAATGCAAGATTGCAACAAAGAAGAAAGTACAAAGAAGTAAAGTTTATTATTCACCTTTCACATATTAGAAAGGGAGTCGAGACTCAGAGGCAAGTGTGGCTTGAAGGTCATGAAATGGGTATATTGAAGGACCTTTGGGTAGGGGATTTTGGCTTGAAGGAGTGTCCAGGGCTACAGGTCTTTGATATTGATTGTAGTCAAGTGAATCTTAGATCTTGAGGTCTTCAGACATTAGCATCTCATGCCCTCAGGTGGTGGGCTAGATGGGAGGAGGCAAGGGGAGGGGGTCTTCCTGTAAGAGACTTTGTCAGACACTTGCAATCCTCAAACTCCTTGGCCAAAAAGTAGTCTATTGTCATTTCTATGACTTTGTACTTGTCTTGCATCTGATGGAGATTTGCTGAGGGGGGAGGGTAGGCTGCCACTTGGCTTGCAGTGAAATATATGAGCATTTTCTAAAACCTGACTATTGGAAATTTATCTATGTCTAACCTGTGCTAGATTCAAAGTGTGTCAGGGATAAAGTCTAAGCAAAAATGACTCTGCTGAGGCAAAAAGGCTAAACTAAGTTTATTCTAGGTTTCTATAAGTACCTCCTTTCAACCCCTTAGTATTCTGGACCCTGGATTCCCTGACTACTGCTGTTACTGCCAGATAACACTTTCCCTATGTCTGTTTGTTATACTGTGGCTGGTTAGAGATAAGGGGGCAGAGTTGGAGGAGCGAGTTTTAGCTGCAGCTGGAGGGATGGAGGTCTGACACTCAGGAGGACCCTCTTGTTTTCATGGACTATGAGAAACGGGAACAGGTGGCAGGACTCGGCTTTCTTGAAGTTGAAGAGAATCCTTCCACCCATGCATCTGTCTAGGTAGGATGAGTGATGACGTCTGGTGGATGTGGGGAGGGGGGCAACTTCTAGAGGGTCCTGACGAGATCCTGGCATATTCTCTGTGCAAAAGCAGACTCGGGAGTCTCGCCCCAAACTCCCTTATCTCCTGCTCAAGCATTATTTGCACCCAAGACTCTCCCTCAGGGACACAGGGTGTCTTGCCTCAGATCCAGACCCACTGGACTGCCCCCAATGCTCCTGGCTCCAGGGTGCTGGGTCAGGGTTGGTCAGCCCCTGGCCATTTATCTCCCTGTGTCCTGGGAAGCACCAGCAGGGCTGTCGGTGGGTGGGGGGCACTTCTGACTGCCCAGACTTTCCATCTCTACAGCTAGTCAATGCCCTGGCTGCTTGTCTGAAACTTTTGCCTTGTGTTATTTTGATTGCTTTCTAAAAAAGTGTTCGCAGCAAAGTGTTCTTTGATGTGTGTTCTTCTCCTTCTCCAGGGGCAGTGAGATCAGATTTTGATATGAAAGCTCAAAGCCTTTTAAGATCTTTCCCTCTCTTCCTCCTCCCTCCTTGCCCTCCCTCCCCCTGTTTGTACATTGCTTGAGAACCTTCAAGAAGCGGGAGGGATGCTCTTCATGTGATGCAGGGCCAAAAAAAGTCTAGGGATAGTGTCTTGGCCTCTGCCTCCCATCCAGGCCTGTGCACCATGGTGGTGTGGCCTCTGCATCAGTGAGTCACTTCCAGCCTGTCCCTAGATGAGCCTCTTTGGGAAAGGAAGCAGAGACCCGCCCAGATCCTCCACTCATGTTCATATCTCATGCGTGGAACCGCATGGGTCCCTGTGCACACACCCATCTCTCATGCATGGAACCACATAGGCAGACCCCTATGCACACATCCACTTCTTATGCCTGGAGCCATGTAGACGGACCCCTCTACACACACCCATCTCCCATTCATGGGACCTCATGGGCAGATCCCTCTGCACACACCCATCTCCCATGCATGGTACTCATGGACTCCTGTGCACATACACACCTCTTACCTCTCATGCATGGAACCACGTGGATCCATGTGCACACACCTGCCTCTTATGCATGGGGCCACATGGATGGACCCCTCTATACACACACCTCTCATGCATGGAAACACATAGACAGACCCCTGTGCACAAACCCACCTCTCATGCATGGAGCCACATAGATGGACCCCTCTGCACATACCCATCTCTCATGCATGGACAGCTCCCTCTGTATACACCCACCTCTCATGCATGGGGCCACATGGACGGACCCCTCCACACTGCTGCACACCCCCACCCCTCAGTGTTGGGAGCTGTAGTTATAGAGCAGCACGGCCAGTTTGGTAACCAGTGCTTTTGTGTGGATGCTGAGAGATGGGCCTGTTTGGAGTCAGAGATGGTGACTGACCTCACATGCAGCCATAGGTTCATTTGTGTATCTCTGAGGCAGTGTTCTACATGTTTCCAGAAGTGCCTTGAGTCCTGGAAGCATCCTTAGGATGAATGCATAAAATTCCCAGGGGACCACTTTGCTGGGGACAGCACTTGGCTGCTGGAGTCTGGACATGCTGTTATAAACCACCATTGAGATGTTACTGCCACTCTCCACTCCATTCCTCCAAGCCCCAACCCTTTGCCTCTTCCATCTTCTTTCCTGTTTTGCTTTCCTCTCTGGGAAGCAGAAAGATCATGACCATAGAGTCAGACTGGCAATGTAATCTTGAGCAAGTTTTTTTATCAGGAAGATGGGCATAATGACATTCACTTTGGAAGGCAGTTGTGGAACCAAATGAGGGAACATACTTTAAAATGCGGTACATAGTCCATTGGCCTGCCAATCCATCTAATGTTTCCTTCCTCCCCGCTCTCCAGCCCCATGGTCCCTCTCCTCATTCTCCCTCATCCTTCCCAAGCGAGGACTGCTACTGACATGTTGTCCCTGCCCTGGGAGCAGTAAGGGTGGGGAGAGGCGGCAGGGCAGTGAATGGATATACTCAGACCCTTGTCCAACTCGGACATCTGCCTGGGAGTCGACAATTCCCTTCCTGAGTAATCCTCTGGCACTTGGTCTCCTGTCCTGCTCTCAGGGATCATGTCCTCAACTTGGCCCTGTCTGCACTGCCTTCCTGGGATGGGGGTTTGGAGACCCTGGACGACTGAGGCCCTGTGGGGGTGGCCAGAGCCTGCCCTGCTCCTATAGTCTGGGACCTTCCATGTCCAGGGGCTGGGAGCCTTGGGGGAGGTCTTGGGAAGGTCTGAGGACATGTTTTCATCACACGTGTGGTACTGTGACCTCCTCCTCCTGTCCCCAAACCTTTGACACCCTGACGCCGTACCTCCCCTTCCTTTCCCTGCCCTGAACTCCTTCTTCAACCATGCCTTTCTCTTCCCTGGCTCTCATTAGAACCAGAAGTTTTAGAGTTCAAGGGTCGTCTCCTTCTCCTCTCCCATTTTGCCACTTTGGAAACTGAGGCCCAGGAACAGGAAATGACTTGCCTAAGGCCAGGCCATGAGTTAGTGGTGCAGCTGGGGTAGAAATTCAAGCCTCCTGAGTCGTAGTCCAGAGTTCTGTTCCTCATCCCCCAAGCTCCTCCTCCTTTAATCTAGCTCAGGCCTTCTCACCTGTGGCACTGTTGGCATTTTTGGCCCGAATAATTCCTTGCTGTGGGGGCTCATCCTGCGCACTAGAAGATGTTTAGCAGCCTACTTGACCTCTACCTGCTACACACTGTGGCATTTCTTCCAGATGTAATAACCCCACATATCTGCAGACATTGCCACGTGTCTCCTGGGGGCACTGGCTGCCTGGAGGTGCCTCTCTTTCCCCAGCCCCTCCTTTCTGCAGTCTCGCCCCCACCACTTGAAGGGTGTGAAGTGGTCCTTCACCGGGAACACTCTGTTCTGCTTCCTGCTTCTGTCCTAGAGCACTCAGCCATTCCGTTCCTTAAAAGAAAGAGCAAGAGCCAGGCCTGGAAAGATGCTTTTACACCTGCCAGTGAAAAGAAAGAGCCTAACAGAAAGGGGCCGGGCCTGGGTGGGGTGAGGAGCCCCGGCTGCCTGCCTCTAGGTGTGCTGGCTGGGAGGATGTCCTGGGAGGATGGAGCATTTGTTGGATCTGCAGTTGGAAGGGTATCTTCACTGTGAAGCTGCCCTCCAATATTCCACTTTATTTGCACAACTGGACCTGGAGACATTTGTGGTTCTTATATGATGGGGGCTCCCAGTGCCCTTCTGAGCACCCAGCTCATGGCATCTAGCTGAGAGCCAACAATAGGAAGGACTTTCCTCTGGAAGTCTGGGGCTCTGCATGGCACTGACCATCTGCGGCTGTGGGAAACTCTTCTCACCTCCATGAATTGGATAGATGAGATTGGCTAGGCCGGATGAACTTCTGAAGGCCTCTGGCTTGACCTTTCGGGGCTTCTAGGAAGTGGCCTGGACTGGCTGCCCACAGTGTGTGTCACGTGGCACATGTGGGGTCTTGAAGAATCCTTGTCACCAGATGGGGCTCCAGAAGGTCTCCAGATCCTCCTTTCTGCCTTTAGAACTTGTGTTTCATGAAACAGCCCTGCTCAGGGCTAAGGAGTACAGAGAATACCCAGTTGCCTCTGAAGACAGAAGGGTACCATCATCTCTCAAATTTAGTTTAACCCAACTCCTATCAGGAAAGATTTTTGACCCTTCTAATTTTTGTAGGCTTTGTCTCTTTTTTTTTTCCAAATAGAAAATCTGGTAAAATTGAATGTATCCTTCTTCAAAGCAGATCTGCATGCCCTGCCCTCTGCTCAGTTCCCCAGGAATGAAGACCTCGGATGTGAAGGCAGTTGTGGCCTTGCCCACCCTGCCCATTCCTCTTTCCTTGTGGTCTTTGGTGCCAAAGCCATCTCTGCAGGTGGGAGTGGGAGTGGCAGTGGCAGTGGCATTTTCAGGCACACTGTTGGCAGTAACCAATGCTGGGACAATCCCGGTATCTGTTCATTGAGCATCACAACATTGGGGTCCACGACGTTTCATGAGTCTCTTCTCTGTGGTGGATGTCCCATGCCCTGATTTTTGAGCAGAGACGGGCAGGCCAAATTGTATGTCCTGAAGCTTAAGCATTGGGTATGATACCTACGAACCCAGTGAGACAGAGTCACAGAGGTGCAGTTCAGGGTGGGACAGGGCTAAGGAAGGAAGAAAAGGAAGCTGATGTCACAGTGGTGGTGGTCTGTGCTTATGTGGCTGTCTCCTTTGGAGTTCCTTCTGCGTTCTGTGCAATGGGCAGCGAGCTTTACATGCATTATATCAGTCTTTGCAATACTTACTGAAATACAGCAATTTTTTTTTTTTTGAGTTGGAATCTTACTCTGTCGCCCAGGCTGGAGTGCCGTGGCACACTCACAGCCACCCCAGCATCGACCCGCTGGGCTCCGGCGATCCTTTAGCCTCAGCCTTCCATATAGCTAGAACTACAGGTGTGTGCTACCATGCCTGGCTAATTTTTTGATTTATTGTAGAGACGAGGTCTCGTCAAGTTGCCTGGGCTGGTCTCGAACCCGCGGGCTCAGTCAATCCACTCGCCTCGGCCTCCCAAAGTGCTGGGATTACAGGCTGAACCATGAAGCCTGCCCAGATACAACTATTAATATATCCATTTTACAGATAAGGAAAGTGAAGCTTAGACAATTAAGTAATTGGCTTAGGGTTGCAATATAGTGCTGTATTCAAACCAGTGTCTGCATGACCTCTAAGTCCATGTTCTTATCCTCTGGATGCTGCAGTGGCACGAGAAGGGCTGGGCATAATCTTGGGCTGCATTATCTAAAGCATGATTTCTGGAAAGTTGGAGGTTATTTCTGTTGTGTCTCTCGTAGATCAGAGAGCTCACACGGGCTGTTTGGGTCCCTTGCTTCAGAGAGATAAAAGAATCACTGGAAGCACATGCAGAGAAGCACCCAGAGGGTTTGTCAGACTCAGGGACTTGGGGGGAAAGGAGGCCCCCTGTCAAAAGGGATGTCCAAGAGGTCGTGCACACCACATTCAGTACCTGAAACTCTCCCATGTGGGAGAGACTGGCTTGTTCTGAGCCACCCCATAGAGCACCATAAGGCCACTTAGTGGAAGAGACAGGGCACCAGCGTATTTTTTCCTATGTTGAGCTAAAATCCACCTGTTACAACCACTTGAAGGTGAATTGGGCTTTTAGGAGGAAGACAGTAAGATCTCTATACCTGGAAGTATTTTAAGACAGTTAGGACCCGTTTTTGCCAATCCTGGCTGTCTGTCATTCTCAGCCCGGGAGCATTTTCAATCAGATTCCCAGGCACTGCCCCTGACAGTTCTGCCTCTGTAGGTCTGGGTGGGACCAGGAGATAGGGTTCTTATCCAACTTCCCAAGGGCTCTTAGTGTAGTTAGTCCTTGGATGGTGATGGAGAACACTGGGATTGTGTTGCTACAGGCAGGAGCTGTTGTATGGTGGTGTTTACAAAGTGTGCTATGTGGGTCATACTGCTCATTATCTATAAACTGATTTTAGGTGTATTTATTTTAAAGCATGTGAGGAAAAAAGTCTATATATTTGTACACCATGTCTGAATATCATGAATAGTGCTGGTTAGAACTAGTTTAAGTTAAATTGAGTTTATTTTTTAAATTTACAAAATGATAATGTAGATAGTTTTCAGGGGGGCAAATGAACATGAAGATGTATGCTGACACTCTTGTGAGTGGGTCGGGGTGGGGACACATGGGGGTACTGAGGTACCTTAGCCCTTTCAAGAACTTGGGGTTTGTTGATTACTTCTGGAAGACTGTGGAGGTGGGAGGATAATTGCAATAGTTTGTCTACACTGTGGTCCTCTCCAGTTTGGGGTCTGAGGGATAGAACCCCTTTCTTGCCCCTCTCTTTCCTTCCCACTCTTAATGCTTTCTTTGAAGCCTGTGACACTGGAGCTGCACCCCCCCACCCTATCTCATCAGTGAACAGGGCAATGTCAGGGTACATACAGGGCACTGGATACCATTTTTGTTCCCCCCCCTTAATTTCCTTCTTTACTCTCAAAAAGAAGCAGCCAGAAAGGGATGCTGGTGATGGGAGAGCTGCTGAGGGCTGAGGTCTCATTTCCTGGTGCTTAGGGAGAAGGAGGTGGTCTGTACCTGGGAAGGTATGGGCACCAGGGTGGGGGACTGTAGCACCCAGCAAGGCTATTTCTGCACAAACACTTTGAGGTCTCAAACTAACTGGGTTCCCCTCGCTGAGATACCAGTTTCAGAAGCTTCCACTGGCCTGGAGTTGAAGCCACCTCCTATCAACTCTGGCCACCTCCTGTCAACTCTGGGAATTGGGTTGGGAGACTCAATTGATATGACAATAAGTCCCAAGCAACATGCAAATGAGAGTGGGAATTTGGTGTTTTGTTTTCAGTTAGGGACTTCTGGCCGTTTTTAGGGCACACCAGGATATTGGTAGGAAATTCAGGGCGGTTCACCTGTTTTTTGGCTGAATGGTCTGCCCTGGCTCTGGGAGGATGGGGATGAGGGTGTGACATTGCTGACTCTGACGTTATTCTCTCAGCCATTCACCACTTCCACAGATGGGAACAAGAATACCAATAGCCAGTCAATTGGAGACATCGTAGGTGGCATGGAGGATCAATATCCCAGCCCAGACAAGCACTGGCCTTCCCAAAGCTAGGCCTCAAGAAGTGTCAAGATTCCTGGGCCAGAATCCAAAACTTTGCCCTGAGAACTTCATGTTGGGCTCCTGCCTGGGTGACACCTCAGTCCCTCTATTCGGGTCCTGTGTTCACCTCTGGGAAGGACAGGGGCTTGTGGAGCTTTTTTTCTCTTTTTCTTTTTCCAAGCCAAGGGAGTGTCCTGGTTCCTAGACTCTGCCCTGTAGGGGTGGGGGAGAGGGAGAGAGGGGGAAAAAAAAGATTTCCACCTTATTGTTCAGCAGCTGGAAAATTGTTGTCATCTGTTCTGCCTTCCATTTGCTGAGAATGGGGATAAAAAAACGTGGAAAATTTGGGGAAGTAAATCTCAATACTCTTCTAGAAACACTCTCCCTTCCTTCTCTGTCCTTTGCAATCCTGCCTCTCCGTGCTGAGCTCAACCTCACTTTGCTCCCAGGCTCTTTCTGCTTCTCCTCTGGTGCTAGGCCTGCCATTCGTGTGGAACTGAGGCTGGGCGGCACTGGGACCTGGCCCCACTGGGTGGTGCTGGGCTGGGCTAGAGTTGAGCTGGGCTGGGACTGGGTCGGGACTGGGTCAGGGCTGGGGCCCTGGACCGCCGGCCACTTCTCCTCACTCCGGGCCAGCCCGGTGGGAGTGGAGGGCTTGGGAAGCCACCGTGATGTCATTCAAGAACTGCATAGCTGCAGGATGATAAGTGAAGCCCTGGGGACCCAGCTGGCTGAAATTACAGACAGAGTCTTATCCCACTGGCTTGCTACATGCAAGAGTGAGGCAGCGCAAGCAAGCCGAAAGGGGGAGAGAGAGCGCAAGAGAGTGGAGGGAGGGAGTGGTGTGTGTGTGTGTGTGTGTGTGTGTACATGGGCAGGCAGGCGGCACTGGCTCCTCCCACTCCTGACAGTCCGAGGGAGCCTGAGTAGGACACAGACAGCACTTGGAGCTGCAGTCATGTAGGAATTAATGGAAACTTGAGGCACCGGAATCAAATCAGAGTGGCTTTCCCCTCCTCTTTCTCCCTCTCCGTCCAGAGGGTAAGTGTCTGCAAGGCAGTTGTTCAGCCCGTGAGTGTCCTTGTGTGGCTCTCTGCTTGGACAGGGGCTGAGGAGCGGGTGTTTCTGGGTGGAGGGGGGCAGGAGGCAGCATCTGTCACGACCTGACCCGAGAAGGGCGTGTGGCTGAGCGGGGCTGTGGCTGTTGGATGTGGCTGGCCTTGCTGTCCCCTTTCTGGAGTTGCTTCTGGGACACGTAAGAGCCGCAGTCTCAAGGGGTGACTGGGTTGGTGGAGGTGGTGTGTCTGTGCTGTCCTAAGTCTTCTGGGGGTAATGGCTCATCTTGGATGAGAATGGGGGTGGGGAGGAACGTGGCGGAAGCGTGGATAGCTCAGTGAGAAATTCTTCAGGGTGCCTCCTCTCCTCTTTCCGTGGCCTGAGCTTTGAGACACCCCCAGTGCTGACCATTCCCCGCTGGCCTCCCACGGGCTCCCATTCACGGCTTTTCCCTGACGTTGGCAGGGCTCTTGGCGGCTCAACTGTCCCCCTGGCCAGGGACCTCTGCATGCCCAAGCAGGCACCCTGGCCTGGCAGAGAAGGACTTCGGTATGCTGTGGCCCCAGGAGCTATTTTTACCGTCCCGAGTGTGCCTGTGATATCTGGTGCCCGGATAGGCCGCGGGCGGGGGTAGGAGTGTTAGGCTTGGGTTATAGCCCCTGGTTGGGAGGCTACATGCCAGGCCAGCGTCAGGAGGTTGGCCCTGAGTGTTCACATTTGTCCTGCAGGCAGGGGGTGTCCTGTGACCAGGGCAGGTCCCTCACCTTTTTAGGCCCCTGCGTCCCTCTGGTCTGAAATAAAGGTCACGATCAGTTTTTCTGCCCCTACTCCCTATCTCTGGAGGGCATGGTGTGAGTTCGAATAAGATGGCACCTGGAAAAAATTCTATGGGCCCTTCCCAAGGAGGGTCTGGGGACACATTTATCAACATCAGTTGATTGAGGTGCCATGTGCTTTATTGCCCTGAGGTTCTTGGTCTGTAGCCATATTGGAGAGTTTGTCTTCCAACACCCCCATCCCCACCTGTGACCCCCCCCCCAGCCATTTTGACCTTGAAGTGCCAGTTCAGGCAAGAGCACTGAACTGGGAGCCAGGAGTCCATTCTGCACGTCCTTGATGGTGACCTTGGGTGGCCCCTGGAGCCTGCTGCATTTTACTACCAGCCTGTAAAAGGAGGGGTGGGCAGGAGATCAACTGATCCCTTATGGCCCTTCGGCTCTAAAAGCCCCAAGGCTTCTAGAATGCTCTCTTGGCTCAGCGACCTCCCCGGTCCTCTGAGATCCCAATTCTGCTGCCCTGGGGTCCTGGAGTGGCACAGGCAGCAGCAGCAGCCCGTGGGAGGGGTTTTATTTTTCATTTTAGGCTGAAGCTGACTTTCTCCATCTTCAAGGACCACAGGCTGAAACTGAGACTCGAGCTCCATTTGGACCTTGGGCCTTGGGCCTCCCTTTTTCTTTCTTGACCTCAGCAGAATGGGGGAGGTGACCAGAAGAAGCCCATCTGGCCGGCCCTCCCTGGGTTCACAGAGGCAGGTTTGTGGGTGGCACTGGTGAGGTCACTTACACTGGGGGTAGAACCCCCTGAGAAAAGACTGACAGCAGCCCTGAGAAGAATCTCGTTCGCTTCTGCTCACTCTGAAAACACAGTGGGTTCCCTCTGATGTGTACTACTAAAGGGGAGGAGAGAAAGGTGTCTACTTGCCACGTCCAGACTCTCCTGCTCCCTGCGTACAGGGGCCTGAGGTGCCATGCTTGTCCATGTTATGTCAGTGACCATCTCCCAATGTGCACCTAAATGATCTGGGCTGTACCTGTCACCTGCCCTCCTTGCCGTTTCAGAGGGTGTGTGTCCTCTCAGTGGTTCCCCTTCTGGGTTTCAGGGATTTCTCTTTACCCTTAACTCTGGGGGTCTTCAGAAGCCTATTCCCCTTTAGAGGATTCCAGAACTCCCTGCAGGCTGTGATGAACAAAGGGCTGCCTCAATCTCCGGCTGGATGTGGGAAGGGAGGTTGGCGTCGGTGGAGGCTAGGACTGTCACAGACTGAGCCCCAGGAAGTCCCTATTGCCGATGCCAGGATATCAGGGGAGGCCCCGGATCTATATTGGAGCCATGGTCTGGAGTTCTTCATGAGGCCCACTCTGCCCTCATGCCCTCCTCACATCCCCCCCAGGCAGGTTAAAACCCAGTGAGTTGCTCTGGGTCACCTCTCAGGCTTCTCCAGCTGCATGGCTTCTATTCAATGTGCTCTCCCATGTCTCTTGGATGCAGCCTAGCATTCTCCACAGAAGTCCTATGTGACAGAGAGGGGTGCCCTGAAGTGGCACCCTAACTTTCACATGAGTGTGTTTTACCTTGGGATCCACAGAGGAACTTTGAAGTGTCCCTCGGCTCCTTGAATTATGTGTAGAATTTTGTGTGTTTATATTTTTTGGGTAATGAGTCTAGGATCTCATCAGATCCCCCAAGGGGTCCTTGGCCTGAGAAAGTGAATGTCTACTAGACTAGAGTGTGGATAGGGAGGTCTGTGGGGAATGCCATGGGGTAGGCTCTGGCTCAGGGACCTCCACTGTGCCTGGCCCATGCTGAAAAATATGGAGGACACCCCCTTTCATGATTTTTTTGGCTGTCGTTCCTCTCTTCTCCTTTCCCTTTGGGAGAAGCTGGGGATCTACCCAGACCCCCTGGTTTTTCACTGTCTGGTGATGGAAGAAGAGTGTCTCAGTGGCTGACAGTAGCATATAAAGTTTTCTGGCCTATTTAATGTAATGCAAAAGGCATTTACGGGACTCCTCCTAATATGTGCCCTACTGTACTGTAGGATCATCCTGTACAGCCATGGAGGTTACACATTGAACTCTAAGAGGCACCATCCACACAGACCACGTTGCGGATGGCATTATCTGGGAACCAGGCCCTAGGGAGGGAGAGAGAAGAGAGAAAGAGAGAGAGGCCTTTCCTCTTGGAGCGCTCAGCTTAGTGGGAAGACAGACACGGACATCAGTGATGACCAATGAGTGGGTGATGGATGTCACAGTGGAGACATCTACAAGGGACAACAGGGGCATGGCAGAGGTTTACTTGAGTCTAGAGGACAGTAGGGCAGGGGTTAGGTTAAGGGAAGCTCCCCAGAAAAGTTCAAACTGCGTCTAAAAGAGGAGGAAAGGTTTGCCAGGAAGGTTGGGAGTTTTATCGGCAGTGGGGGGAAGGGTATTTCAGGAGAGGGAACGGCATGTACTGAGGACAGAGTAGGAAAGATCATATAAATAGTTGAGTAAGAGTAGAGTGGAGGGTGTTTGGTGCATCGAGGACAGTGAAGGTGAGGCTTCAAAAGGCAGGCAGGGGCCAAATGGGAAAAGGTCTGGCATTTCCAGCATGGGGGTTGAGCTGTACTCTGGGTGATGAAAGCTGTTGAAAAACGTAAGCAGAGAATGGAGGGAGGAAGAGAATAGAGTGCTTGGATAGAACAGGCCTAGCGAAGGTACTTAGCTCCTGAGTGCTGTCACTTAGCAAAGTTGCAAGTAAGCATTCAGACCCTCACCTGACAGGCTCAGTGGCCCTGCAGTGAGTGGTTAAGTGGTTGACATAAACTGACTTATCCATTAAGATGGAGGTTATCTCTCTGAGTGCTGGTGTGTCTGGCTGCCGACGTGGGGTGGGAAGAGGCACTTTCCTCTGTCTCTTCTCTACAGTTACATCCCTTGTGGCCTCTCTGTACCAAGTCCTAGCCCCTGCCTGGTTCCTGTCCCAGCCATAGCCTCTCCTGCCTCCCTCCGTGGCAGGGGTAGAGTCTGTGGCTAAAGGGATAACACACCCAGAACTTGCTCTCTTGGTAGCCTCTTGGCCAAGCCTCACTTCTGTTAGGAGCTCACCTCCCTCTGGGGTGCATGTGGCCTTGGGTTCCCCACTCCTTCTTTGAAAGAGTTGTGCCCAGCCTGCCTCCAAACTGCCCATGTCCAGGGTGGGCACAGTGCCTCTTCTTATTGGCATGGCATTGATTTTCTTCCATGTTGGTTGGTTATCACTGCTCTGGGTAATGTATTTTAATGAATTGTTACGTGCTAGACATGGACCCAAAGGACTTTTTATCATGAAGGGCCCCATCCTGAAAATCTTAATAAATCACTCACAGACCTGCTGGTTGTACAGGGAGGGGTTTCACTTCACTGAGTCACTGCCAACCAGGGAGAGTCCTTTCTTGCAGACAACCCAGCTGGCACATTTTAGTCTTCATGGTTGGGCCGTTTGTCCTGACACATACGTAAGCAAAATCTCCTTGCGTCACATTAGGATGACAAGGGTGCAGGCCTTGACCTCAGAGCCCAAAGCTCCAATCCCCTGGGTCTATCTGGATTCCTAAAGATGGCATCCACCCTGTGTGTACTGGGCCCCTGGAGAGCTGGTGAAATGCTGATTCTTGGCCCCACCCCAGTGCTCTGAATGGAAGTCTTTGGGGGAGGGTCCTGGAATCTACCTTTTGAACATTCTGGGGGGGGGGGGGCTCTTATGAGCATCAAAATTAGAAAACAACTGCCCCGAAATCATTTAACTCGAGCACTCCTTATTTATTTCCTTTGTTCTTTTTTTAAGTGTGTCTGATGGATGTGGCTTCTCTTTCCCGCACCCTGGCCTTGGCTGCACTCCCAGCACCATGCGCACCTCCGCACCCTTTGCTGGGAGGGAGTGGGTCCACATCCAAGTCAGCTGGGGATTTTCCTTGGAGCTTTCCAAAAGCATGACTCGCACATCTGGATTAGGGCCGCCCTGGAATAAGGGCCCCTTGGTGCAATCAAGCCCGGCATCAAGGGTGGAGCCTGGGGCTTCCTGCAGCTCTGAAAAAAGCCAGGAGACATATGCAGACAAAGCAAGGGGTCCCTGAAGGGGTGGTGGGCTTTGCAGCTGCCTTAGGGAAATGGGCGGGGTGCCGAGCCTTTCTGCCCATGACAGTGACGTCCCAGTGGCTGGGCAAGGGGCCTGGTAGCGCTCCACCCGGGGCTGTCTGCAACTTGTGTTTGATTGTCACCTGTGCAGGTACCCTGGGCCCCCAACCACGCAGACCTCTCCCTCTACCCTGTGCTTCCTCCCACTGGGTGTCCAGCTCTCTCTCATCTGAGATGGTGTCACCTGAACTGACTGCTTCCGTGGAGGCTGCTGGGACTTTGGAGAGATGGCTCTGGTACCCCCTCAGCTTATGGGCTTTAAAGCTATCCCCCTCAGTTCCCCTTGAGTCCTCTCTCCTCTCCTCTCCCACCTTGTTTCACCTCTTGTCCTCTCTGCCTGCATCTCTTTTGCCCTTCCTGCCTTGATAGATTGAAACCAACATTGTGTTCTGGCTTCTTGTGGTCCCGGTAAAGAGCTCTTAATGTGGCCTTGGTGGATGGGAAGAAAAGAGCGACAAGGGTGTGTGCGCTGGTTTGGGGGTTGGGGAGACACTTGCCTTTGCCTTTGGTGGGAGGAGGAGGGGAACGTGCCCCACAGATCCTACCCCTGTGCTGGGGTTTCAGGAGAGCCCCTGTTGGGAGCTGGATGGGCCTGGAACCAGGTGGGTGTCCTCAGAATCTCCCACTGATAAGCAGAGGAGGACGACTCAGCAAAAGGGCAGAATGTCCTGGTGCGGGCAGTCTTTGGGGCCAGCCCTGGGTGGCCAGGAGCCATTGGTTCATTCTTTGAGGACAGCAAGAGGCATTTCTATTTGTATTTAGCACAGGATTTAATTAAACAATTTACACCTGTTCGATTTTCTTACTAAGCTTCCTGATATTGTCACTGCAACAGTAGCCCATGTGGGGATACATTACATGGTGGAATAAGTTTAATATTGACGTTTTCAAAATCGATGCAGAGTGGGGCCTGGCCACAGAGGCAAAGAAGGGTGAAGATAGCAGGTAGTGGATTCTCCCTCCTGCTTAGCTGTCGTGCTGAAAGCTTTTGTGTACCCAGTGGCTGTCACTTGCCATCCATGTCTAACTGTAAGTAGGGAGCCACTGGACACACCAGCATTTGCTTTTTGGCTCTCTCACTTCCCAGACCACGCAAGCACGGATTTGGTGGATGAGGGAGTGTGAGGATGGAAACCCAAGAGAGGCGCTCTGGCCTCTCACAGTGTTGGCTGCCGAGTGGGGCCCCAGGAGAGGGCCTGTGGCTTTCCAGGCACAGTGAGCTGGACATCTAGCGCTTCAGAGTCCCCCCTAACTGGTCTGAGGGGCCCCAACCGCAGGGGAACCACTCCTGAAACTTGAGTGGATGAGGGGCTCCTGTTTTCAGCCCTTGACCCTTGTTTTGTGGGTAGCAAGGAGCCCCATTCATTGGGGGGCATGGGGTGGAGGCAGCCTCTTTTATCCTACAGCTTGGGCCCCTTTAAGATGATGGAAAGGGAGTTGAGAGAGGCAGCCACACCTGGACTTACATCTTAGCGGCCTCAAGGGGTCCAGGTCAGTGGAGATTCAGAATGTATCTCAGTCAAAACCAGCAGTTCAGACCAGCCCTTGGACCTGTGAGCCCTGGGCCACTGTGACACCCTGGTTCCGTGTTGCTTGGAGTTGGCTACTGGCTGAGGTCCCTGAGCCTTGGGAAAAACCGGGGGCAGAGAAACGGTTCTGGAGAATTCAGTGAATGGGCGGAGCACCAAGCCTGGTGTGTGTGTGTGTGTGTTGATCAGGATGTCCTTGTTTTGCGGTCCTCTGATCACTTGTTTTTGGCCATGGGCTTCTGTGTGAGTGTTTATTTTTAGAGGCTTCCACTTTTGGCCTGAGGGCCGATCCTTGGGCATGATGGAAACATTCGTATTTTCTGCAATGCTTGTGGCTTTAAGTATTTATTTAGGATTATTCTTTTATGTGTTTATGTTACTCTGTGTGTGTGTTACAAGAGAAGTGTAGCATAATAAAAATTGCACAGTCTTTGGAGTAAGTTAGTACTTGTTTTAAATCTCAGCTGTGTCAAATACTATGTGTTTGCAAATGAATGGTTCTCAGAGCCTCAGTTTCTCCACCCTTGTAATAGGCATAATGCTCTCTGACTCACCAGGTTGGAGGTGACGCGTGTAAGAAGAGCCTGTGAAGTGTGTGGAGTATGGGGAGTGTGGGATGAGTTCACAGCATGGCAGCTAGTATTGTTGGTGCTGGCGTGTGCTCACCCAGGCCCGTGCTTTCCACTCATAGTTCCTGGCATCGTGTGGATACCTAGCGAGTGCATATCCCTGTGTGAGTCTGATGTGGGTGGTTTCTGGTTGGCGTGTGTGTCTCCGGCTGTCTTTGTGTCTGGTTCTGTGTGTGACTGCTGGTGTATGGCTGGAGTTGGTACAGTCTTGGGAGGGGGCTTTTCTCCCTGCCAACTGAGGGCCTGGGTTGGAGTGAGGGAGGGATGTGCTTGTGTGTGTGTGTGTGTGTGTGTGTGTGTGTGTTGGGCAGGAGGCTGGGCTGCTGACTGTACCGGGTGTGAAATCACTGAGTTCCTCTGGGCGGGGGAAGTTCTTCGTTCCTGAGTCAGCCCTTTGGCCCCGAGCCACCCAATGCTCACTTTTTCCTTTCAGAGAAAGTGTTGCTCACGGGGGTCCCCAGAGCTGTCTGCAGACAAAAGGGCCCCTCTCTCTCCTCAAGGAAGACCTCTTGCTTCCTTTACCGTTCTGGTCCCTGAGCCCCCTCCATCAGCACCCTCACCCCCCCTCCAAGCATAGGGAAAGCGTGTCAGCTCTGGGACTGTTGGCTGTGCTGAACCCCGCATCGGTCCAAGATCAAGGTGGGGTCTGGATGCCCATCTGGCAGGCCTGCTGCCCTCCTGCCTATTGACCTTCTCTTGGCCAGCGTCCCTTCCCTGGAGGCTTGGGTGTTATGGGTTGAGCTTGCTGGTGGTGAGGCAGGGGTCTGTGAGGATTGAGCAGTGTTGTGGGAGGAGCTGGGAGAGGCCTCTGGAAATGCAGTGGTGGGTGGGGTGAATGGCATTGTATGGTTCTGGGAAATTCTTTGTGTTGTGCCTTAGAAACTCAGTTGTGAAGACGTGAGAGAGTCTTAGCCCTGCCTTCGGCCTTCCCCACCATCACCTCCACCTTCTGCATGGGAGACCCCTCACTGCAGCCTGTTGCCCTCCCAGGCTCTCCCCCTAATTCCCTGGGCCATGGCTGTTCTCAGGGGAAGGCTGGATCTCCATGCTCATACCCCCAGTGCATTCAGGGCCATGGCTGCCTCTCCTGGTGTTCTGCCTCTAATCCTGGGTGGAAATTCCAGGAATCAGAGCAGGGATGAAGCTTTCTGAGATGGAGTGGGTAGAGGACTCCAGTGATGCTTTGGAAATCGCCATTCAGGAATTAATGATACTCATAAAGGTGATGGCTGTGGCTCCCAGCGGTTGACCTCTCACCGTGTGCTGGGAGCTGGTTTTAGAACCCATGTGCCAACTTATTCAAGTTCAAAGCATTGTGTGTTTAATGAATATTGGCCATTTAATGTGGTTCAACCTGGTTCTATGATTATTCCCATTTTACAGATGAGGAAACTGAGGCTCAGAGAGTCGTTCATGCCTCTGTGGTCAAGAAGCTAGTGAAATTCTGGGTGCTAGGCTTGGGACTGGGGCAGTTTTCCCCCAGAGCTCCCTGCTCAGTCTTGGGCTCCCAGGCTCTGGAGCTGGCTGTTGGTGAGGCTTTGCCCCAAAGCCTGGGCCAGGGCTTCTTTTGTCCCTTCACTTTTCCTGTCCTCAGGGTGGTGGGAGGAGGTTTAGGATCCAGGGAATGGGAGCTCTTAGCTCTTTTCTCGGGAGGATGGATGATGCCCCTGCCTCCCACTGATGTCTACTGTCTGTTGTCTCCCCTCCGTCTCTGTCTCTTGCAGAGGTGGTGGGACACACCCAGGGGCCTCTGGACGGGAGCCTGTATGCCAAAGTGAAGAAGAAGGACTCCCTGCACGGCAGCACCGGGGCTGTCAATGCCACACGTCCCACCCTGTCCGCCACCCCCAACCACGTGGAGCACACGTTGTCCGTGAGCAGTGACTCGGGCAATTCCACAGCCTCCACCAAGACAGACAAGACTGATGAGCCTGTCCCCGGGGCCTCCAGCGCCCCTGCTGCCCTGAGTCCTGAGGAGAAGCGGGAGCTGGACCGCCTGCTGAGTGGCTTTGGCTTAGAGCGAGAGAAGCAAGGCGCCATGTACCACGCCCAGAACCTGAGGACCCGCCCGGTGGGGGGCCTAGCCATGCCCTCCTCGGGTCGCCATGTCGTCCCAGCCCAGATTCATGTCAATGGTGGGGCCTTGGCGTCTGAGCGGGAGACAGACATCCTGGACGATGAGCTGCCCAACCAGGATGGGCACAGCGCGGGCAGCATGGGCACACTGTCGTCCCTGGATGGGGTCACCAACACCAGTGAGGGTGGCTACCCAGAAGCCCTGTCACCGCTGACCAATGGTCTGGACAAGCCCTACCCCGTGGAACCTATGGTCAATGGTGGGGGCTACCCCTTCGAATCTGCCAGCCGGGCGGTGCCTGCCCATGCTGGCCCCACAGCCCCTATGCGGCCCTCCTACTCTGCACAGGAGGGTTTAGCTGGCTATCACCGGGAGGGCCCCCACCCAGCCTGGCCACAACCAGTGACTGCCTCCCACTATGGTCATGACCCTGGCGGTATGTTCCGCTCTCAGTCTTTTTCGGAAGTCGAGCCCCAGCTGCCCCCAGCTCCAGCCCGCGGCGGAAGCAGCCGGGAGGCGGTGCAGCGGGGGCTGAGTTCATGGCAGCAGCAGCACCCTCGCCCACCTCCTCGCCAGCAGGAGCGAGTCCACTTGGAGAATGTTGGGACCGGCAGGCCCAGCCCCCAGCCGTTGGCAGAGACCCCCATCCCCAGTCTACCTGAGTTCCCGAGGGCGGCCTCCCAGCAGGAGATAGAACAGTCCATTGAAGCACTCAACATGCTGATGCTGGACCTGGAGCCAGCCTCGGCCCCTCTGCACAAGTCCCAGAGTGTCCCAGGGGCCTGGCCAGGGGCTTCCCCACTCTCCTCCCAGCCCCTGTCTGGCTCCTCCCGCCAGTCTCACCCACTAACTCAGTCTAGATCTGGCTACATCCCCAGTGGGCATTCCTTGGGAACCCCTGAGCCGTCCCTACGGGCCTCTGCTGAGTCCGTCCCTCCTGGCAGGCCTTACTCACCTTACGATTATCAGCCATGTCCCGCTGGGCCCAGCCAGGGTTTCCGTCCAAAGAGCCCAGCTTCTTCCTCCTCGCCCACCTTCCTTCTAACCACCCACAGCCCTCCAGGGCCTCAGCAGCCCCCAGCCTCTCTCCCTGGCCTCACTACTCAGCCTCAGCTCCCACCCAAGGAAGTGATTTCAGATCCCTCCCGAACTCCAGAGGAGGAGCCATTGAACCTGGAAGGGTTGGTGGCCCACAGGGTAGCAGGTAAGAGCCTCAGGGATCATCCGCCCTGGATATTCCCTTCTGACTCCTTCTACCCTTTCCTCTTTAGTGTTGGTTGGTCTTGCCCGGGGGAGGTGTAGGCACAACAGTGCCCCTCGGCAGGTGCTGCTTTGGCCTGGGGAAGAGGCTCTTAGGAGCCCATGTGCTAGCCATCCATCCCTTCCTGAATTCATTGTCTGCTGGACTCCAAACCAGGTACTGAGATTCAGAGATCAATGTCTATCAGTTCCTGCCCTCAAGAAGTTTGGTGTCTAGTGAGGGGACAGGTACACAGACAATTCTCAGAAGAAGGCAATGTGTTCTATGACAGAGGCAGGGACCAAGACCCTGGAACCTGGGAAAGCAAAGCTTACCATCTAGGGCAGTCAGGGGAAGATTCCTGGAGGTGGTGACGTTAAGACTGGAGTACTGGAGGCAGGGAGGAGATTCAGTGATTGTCTGTCATGTTCTCTGTCCTCACACTTCGGTTTCTTGGGGGAAGCATGGAGAAGGCTGGAGGGAGGGCTTTGCAGACTCAGAGTTTGTCAGAGGCCTGCCCAGAAGCCAGAAGGAAGCCTGAGAGGGTATCTCCAAGCCCTTGGGCTCTCTCTCAGTGTTCAACCTGGTGGGGCTTTCAGGATATTGTTTTTTCGGGGAGACCAAGGTCCCCCTTCTTGGTCATCTTTCCTGTTAGTCCTTGCTTAGGACCAGCCCCATGTGGGAAGCAGAGCTCCCTTCCCTATCGGGGAATGGGCTTATCTCTCTGGAGAGAGGAGAAAGAGTGGGACAACTGGTAGAGCTTATTGGGGAGATCAAGGCAAGGAATGGCAGTGTCCAGGGCCACACTGGGAGGGACAGCTGTGGAGCTCTCTTCCTTCCCACTGCTTAAGCCTGTGACCATTCCATAGAGGCAGCCAAACTGTGGCTTGATTTTATTGTGGAAGTAAAGGCCAGGCAGGAGTGGACAAGACACTGTGGGGTTAGGTGGGCCTTGCCCCAGCCCCTCAGCTGACAGGGTGGTGGGAGCTCACAGGGGAAATGAGGCATCTGGGCAGCTGACTCTGTCCTCCACCCTTTTCCTAAATTTAGGGGAAGCTGAGTCACCATGCCAGCTGCAGGGAGGGGAGGAGACGCCCGTCCTGGGGATGGACTGTGGGTTTGGGGAGGCCAGCTGGCTCAGGACCTGGGTGTAGGGCATGGATGCCCTGTTCCTATACTTCAGAGCAGAGCAGAGCCTCCAGTTCTACTCTTGGTAGCTTGAAATAGGTCGCAGTGGGAGTAGTGACACTGTGGAATTGGTAGCCAGTGCCTCATTCCCTGGAGAGCTGGTCTAGCAGTACCCCACTGCTTTTATCTGAGCCTCAGAACACAGGTTGAGCAGCTCTTAACCCAAGGGGTGCAATGCTCTATGGGTGGTCTGACATGGCTTCGACTTCTTTCTCCCACATCTGGGGCCCTGAGATACAGACACTCCCCTGGATGCTTTGTCAGAGAGACCCTTTTCCTCTTGGTTTTATTGAGGGGAGAGGAGTGGGACTTCTTGGATTCCTTGAAAATTTAATTCATCTCCCAATATTTTCCAGAACTGGGGTGGTGGCCTGAGTGATGCTCTAGTCTAATGAGGGGCAGGACTCCAGGAGACTTCTCTCTGGAGGAGCAGAATGAGTTTCCTCCCCCTACGAAAACCCTTCCTTGCAGCTTTCCTGGAGCTGGCCCAACAAGGAGCCATCACCCCAATGGTTCTGGAAGAATGTGTGTCTCATAGTGGCCCTTTCCTTAGTCCTTTCTCTTTTTCCAGCTTCTGAGGTCTTGACTGTCAGCTTCCATGTCCTGTAGCCTCTTAGGCTTTGGCTGCCATGAAGTCACAGGGAGGGAAGGATATTGTGGGCACAGTGTCCTCATTCCCTAATCCTGTTACCATCTCCTCTACCAATGGTGCCTAACTCAGTCAGGAGAAAGGGTGAGGTGTATAGAGGAAGCAGTTCTATTTGGTCACCTGGGCTATGAAGTTGCCTGTTTGGTCCAGGCCCTGTCATGAACAGAATTTCTTATGTCAGCAGGTCCTTAGGAGCCCTTTAGATGTCTGCAGTGCTTGTCCTCCATACTTTAGTACCATGTCTTTTGTTCATTCCATTTTGATCTGATCACCCTTCCTGTTTCAGCTTAAACCTTAGAAAATGTAGGGGTGGTTTTCTTAACTTGATAAAGGGAAGTTACCAGAAACCCATAGCACACAACACACTTTCTTGTAAAACATTGGAAGCATTCCTGATACAGCCAGGGACAAAATCAGGATGCCTGTTATCACCACTATTACTTAACATTGAACTGGATGACGTAGTCAGTGCAATAAGACAAGAAAAAGAAATAAGAGTCAGAGCTGTGAAGTCCAATTGAGTTATCTTAAGTTCCTGATTCTGTGACTAGACTGATCTCAGATGTCTCCAGAGGTAGAGATATCAGTGGTTGTTGGAAATAAGATATGGATCTTATCCTTAAGAAGTCTAGTGTTTAGTAGAGGGGGTAGATAAAACAGGAACTTTAAAATGAGGTCTTTTGCAATCAGAGAGGTATGGAGAAAGTTCTGTGGGAGAGAAGTAAAGAGATCACTGTCAACGGGAGAGACCAGGGAGGCTGTGTTGAGTGTGAGTTTTAAGCTGTGCCTTGGAAGATGGATAGGATTTTGACAGTGGGTGGGATCACTGGACAGGGAATGTTCACAGTGACACCAGGCGAGCATAGGAGATGCGGAAGAATAGTGAACAGGTTACGAGCATATTGGCTGTGTAAGAGAGAGTTGGGAAAGGTAGTCTGGAGTCTGTATCTGGATAGTCTTTTATACTAGACCAAGGAGTTTGGATTTCTGCCTAGCAACATTGTAATAAGCCATTACTGTGGTTTAGTCAGGGGAATGTGCCACAATCAAAGCTGTCATTGAGGATGGGAAATCTGGTGGGTCTGGGCAGAAAGGATGCTAAATGGGAAAGATTGTGAGCCGGGAGATGCTAGGAGCTTATTAAATAGCCTAAGTGGTGGGGGCTGGGTGAGGGTGCTGACCACGGAAATGAAAACATAGAGATGAAGCTGCGGACACTGAGAGTAGAACCAATGCGCTTATGTATTGATTGTCTGTGGCAGATGAGGGAGAGGAAGACATCGAAGATGATTCTGAGGCTCCATGAATAGAAACAGAATGGTGATTCTATGCACAAGCAGGTAGGCAGAAAGAGGAGCTGGTTTGGTGGAAGATGAAGCCTCAGTGTGAGATATGGCCGAGTTTGAGATGACCATGAAGCCCCCAGGTAGTGACATATGGAAGGCAAATGAACATCTGGAATTGGAGCTTGAGAGAGTGGGAAGAGCTAGAGATTCTGGAATCGTTCTCTCCAAGGTGAAGGTTAAAGCTCTGGGCGTGGATGAGATCTCAGTGTCAGAGGGCATGGAGAGAAAAGAACTTAGGATGGAATGGCCATGCAGGGAAGTAGAGGCTGCAAAGGAACTGAGAAAATGCCTAGGTCGTGGCAGGAGACCAGGACAGTGTGTCCTCACAGAAGTCAAGACAGTCAAGGGTCTCCAGGAGGAGGGGCGGGAGGTTAGCAATGTCAGGCTGGAGAGATCTTGAGGAAGAGGACTGAGAAAAATCCACCGGGCTTGCCGATTCAGTGGCCCCTTTGAAAAACATCAAAGGCATATTTTCAGTGCCCTAGTGGTGACAGAAACCAGACCGGGAGGGATTGAGGATGAGTGGAGAGTGAGTGAAGACAGCAAGCCAACTACTCTTTTTTTTTTTTTTTTGAGTTGGAGTCTCACTATGTCGCCCAGGCTGGAGTGCAGTGGCCGCTCCCGGCCACCGCAGCCTCGACCTGCTGGGCTCCGGCGATCCTTCCGCCTCAGCCTTCCAAGTAGCTGGAACTACAGGC
>CAUYQG010191075.1:0-32587 GCA_963574415.1 Tarsius wallacei | reverse complement strand
GTTGTCACATGAAATTCATCACCACACACTTCCTGTTCCCCTTCTGTTCTTAATATTTTGGTATGGTCCTCCTAGATGTTTTGTATGCAATTTCCAGGTGTGTGTGTGTGTGTGTGTGTGTGTGTGTGTGTGTGTGTGTGTGTTTTGAGAGCTTTAGCTCACTTATATGATAATCATCTGTCTTCCCTCCTTTTAATTTATTAACATAATAAGTAATGTTATTAGATTTTTAAAATATTGTACCATCCTTCCTGCAAGAAATGGGTTCTGGTTTGTTTGTTTTTGTATTTTGATATAGAAACTCTTACCACTTTCAAGCAGAAACATCTCAACTTATTTTTTTCATTGTTCGCGTTTTTCTACTGTGTGTAGACTTTGGAAATAAGGATTGCGATTTGAGGGCTTGGAATTTCTAGCCAACCTCCTCATGGGGCTTTCACACCTAAGTGGCTTATTTATTTTTTCTTAATGATATTATTATTTTATTTTCATGAGTACTTTGCTTGAAATATGAAAAATAAGTTGTTTGTGGCTTCCAGGAACCCCTTGCAAGTGGGCTTCTGTTGATTGACCACGTGAAGCAATGCTTGCATTTGTCATAAGTCTTTCTCGTGGTTTGTCCATGTCCAGGGGTTGCCAGAGATGACACCTGTCCTCCAACTTTCTTTCTGGGGACACCAGGACTATTCAGCTAAAACAGAGAATTTAGAGTATTGTTAAAAACCAGTTTTAAACATGGAAATGTCAGTCTTTTGGAACAAACCCCAGAAAACAGGGGATAAAGGTAATGATTTTTAATAGTCATGCAAGTCTGCGTGGGAAGACGAGAGTCACTACTGCATCTGGTGCCATTTTATTTTGAGCCCTCACGTTATCTTTTTTTTTTCTTTCTGGTAATCGTCATTTCTGACCAAGGATCACACTAACATTCCCAAGGCTGCCGTCAGCAGAGGCCTGCTGCACCTTTTGGGAGGTCTCACGCTCCCGGCCACCGCAGCCTTGACCT
This sequence comes from Tarsius wallacei, assembly GCA_963574415.1. Lineage (NCBI taxonomy): Eukaryota > Metazoa > Chordata > Mammalia > Primates > Tarsiidae > Tarsius > Tarsius wallacei. The sequence continues at coordinate 31,581 of CAUYQG010191075.1, read as the reverse complement.
GCTGGGCTCCAGCGATCCTTCCGCCTCAGCCTTCCAAGTAGCTGGAACTACAGGCGCAAGCTACCATGCCCGGCTAATTTTTTGATTTATTGTAGAGATGAGGTCTTGCCAAGTTGCCCAGGCGGGTCTCAAACCCACGGGCTCAGGCAATCCACTCACCTCGGCCTTCCAAAGCGCAGGATTACAGGCTGAGCCACCGAGCCCTCAGCCGCTTTTAAGTAGAACCTGCCTGTGGCTCATGCCACGCCCTTTCACAAGTAAATTATTGTGAACATTTTCCTCTGTAGATGAAATGACCTATTTCTTTTTTTTTTTTTTTTTGAGTTGGAGTTTCACTCTTTGTCGCCCAGGCTAGAGTGCAGTAGCACACTCACGGCCACTGCAGCCTCAGACTACTGGGCTTAGGCGATCCTTCCGCCTCAGCCTTTCAAGTAGCTGAAACTACAGATGCACACCACCATGCCCAGCTAGTTTTTTTGTGTGTGTGATTTATTGTAGAGACAAAGAATGTATAAACTCGAGTGTATTAAGTAGCCTTTAATATTATTATTTAGTTGGTTGTGCCATGGTGTGGTTGTTAGTGTTAAGAAATCAATGATATTCTCTAGAACTTTAAAAATGCAAATATTTGTGATTTAATATTTTTGGGGGAAGGGGGAGGCAGCCAGAAGACTTATTGAGTCAAGCAGGCAGGGCTGCCCATGTCTGCTCCCTGTTCCATGAAAAATTACATTTTTTTTTAGTCAGAGTCCCACTCTATCTCCCAGTCTAGAGTGCAGTGGAATGATCATGGCTCACTGAAGCCTCTATCTCCTGGGCTCAGGCGATCCTTCTGCCTCAGTCTCCTGAGTAGCTGGGCCTACAGGCGCACGCCACTGCACTAGGCTATTTTTTTTTTTTGTAGGGACAAGGTCTTGCTATGTTGTCCAGGCTGGTCTCAAACCCCTGAGCTCAAGCAGTCCTCCCACCTTGGCCTCCCAAAGTGTTGGGATTACAGGTGTGAGCCACTGAGCCTGGCCAGAAATTACATTCTTTTTTTTTTTTTTGAGTGGGAATCTCACTCTGTCACCAGGGTGGAGTGCAGTGGCCCATTGCTTATGGCCACCTCAGCCTTGACCTGCTGGACTTTGCGATCCTTCTGCCTCAGCCTCCCAGTACAGGTGTGAGCTACCACGCCCAGCTGATTTTTTGATTTATTGTAGAGATGAGGTCTCGCCAAGTTTCCCAGGTCGGCCTTGAACCCCTGTGCTCAGGCAATCCTCCCCCCTTGGCCTCCCAAAGTGCTGGGATTACGGGCTTGAGCCACCGTGCCCGGCCAGAAATTACACTCATATTAAAAATCTGGTAAACGCAGGGCTGGACTACTGTGGGCTTGCTCTAAACATGGTGTTCTCTCTGCGGGGGTGGGTGTGGCTAGCAGTGCTGTGCTGAGAGTCACTTGATGGTCACTCTTATCCTGGGTTGAATTTTAGCATCTCATTGTGCCCTCCTGTCTGCGGAAGCTGTTTTCCTTTGTTCATGGGGCATCTTCCTCAGCTTTGGCTGCTATAACAAAACACCATAGACTGGGTGGCTTATGCATAGTGGAAATCTATTTCTCACGGTTCTGGAGGGTGGAAGCCTGTGATCAGGGTGCCAGCAGGGTTGGGTTCTGGCTTGGGGCCTCTTCTGAGTGGCAGGTTGCTATCTTCCCACTGTGTCCTCACGTGGTAGAAAGAGGGTGAGAGAACTTTCTGAGGTTCCTTTTATAAGGAACTAATCCCATTCATGAGGGCTCTAGCCGTAAGATCTAACCACTCACAAAAGCCCCACTGCCTAGTACCACCCCTTTGGGGGTTGGGATTTCAGCAATCGGAAAATATTTATTTAGCACATATCCCAAGTCAGCGATCGGCCTGTTTGTCTGTCCAGCTTGTCCCTCTCTCCACCTATCTACCCAGTGTCTCCACCTGGCCATCCCATGACAATCCCAAACACAGCATGCTGAGGTCCCCATGCTGTCTCTCTCCACACCTGCACTCCCCGCATCCTCTCCATCTGATTTGACCTCAGCTGCCTCCACTTCATCGCTGTGGCCGAATCTTTGGGGTCATCCTGGATTCTTTCTTTCTCCCAAACCTCACCTCCAGTCTAACAGCAAATCCACCTTCACTGATACCCGGAATTCCAACACGTCTTCCTGCCCGCTGCCTCCACCTTCATGTGACGCTGTCCTCACCTGCCTGGCCCCACGACGGGTGGCCTCTCGACGGGTCCCTCAGCTTCCACCAGAGGGTCCTAGAGCCCACTTCTCACTAGGGAGCCGGAGTTGATGCAGATGATTGACAGCATCAACTCGGAACGCTGCCCCCATCCCTTCGGTTCAGAGTCAACCCGGGATCCTGGCCGTGGCCTCCGAGGTTTGGTTGACTCTTGGACTGATCCAGGTTCCTCCTCTTTTCCTTGCTCATTCTGCTCCAGCTTGCCAGTCGCTGGGGCGCTCCCTGGGTGGACTCGGCTGCGACCCGACTTGGGGTCTTTGCTTGAGCTGTTTCCTTTGCTGGGGGCGCTTCTCCTTCTCCATATGCCCTCAGCCTGTTGTCTCACTGCCTTCACATCTGGGCCACCATCACCTTCCCCCGAGCCTACCTGGCTGTGCTGTTCCACAGTGATCCCCACTCCAACCGGCACTCACAGCTCCCTCTCCTACCTTGCTGTCTGGGCTCCGTCGTGTATGAGGAGGACCTCCAAAAACCTGGAATTTATCAAAAATTGTGTATTTATTCTTCATGTTTAAACTTCAGTCACTTTCAGAGTACTCTCCGTTGGATGCAATACACCTATTGGGACACTTTTTCCACTGCTCAGTTTTTGAACTTGTCAATTTTGAGGGCTTTTAGTGCTTCTGCCAATTTGTGTTTAACCTCTTCCAGACAAGCAAAACATTTCCCTCTGTGGAGTTTTTTTTATGGCGTGGGGTGTCGCCTGGGGTGAGATTGGGTGAATAGGGAAGGTGGGGCATGGGGGTCATGCCGCTTTTGGTCAAAAACTGAACACTCAGCACGGGGTGGTCAGGCTGTTCGAGTAAATCACTCATCATGAAATGGGGAAACACGCTGAGAAAAACCTCCCAAAAAAAGTCCACTGAAGTCTAATGCATCCTCTCCCAATGATGCTAGCTGGTAGACTGATGCCGTGGGATCCTAGGACACTTACCTAGCATGGGAAACTACAAGGAGCCCACCCTCCCAAGATAATTCCTGGTTTTTTTTTTGGTCCCCCTTGTATGTGTGTTCTCACTTGGGAAGGCTCTGCTGTGTAACTGTCCTTTCCGTCCTTCCGAGCTCCATGGTGTGTGTGTCCCCCACGCCCAGGTCTCACTCCAAGTCACTACTCAGTCAACATCTGAGAACAAAGGAGTGGCTGGCTTGCTCTTAATGGTCGCTGAGAGGTAGGACTAGGGGGTCCTCATCGCTGCTTGTTCTGCCCCCTGAAGGGCAGTGGTCGCCTCTCGGGGTCCCCAGTGCTCACTGACCACGCTCCAGCTCTGCCCCTCTGACCCACTTCCCCTCTTCATTTCTAGACTGGCCTTATTGTCGCCTGCTACCATGGCTTTGTGGATACCGTGGTGGCCTTAGCAGAGTGCCCCCACGTTGACGTCAACTGGCAGGACAGCGAGGGGAACACAGCCCTCATCACAGCTGCGCAGGCAGGTAAGAGCTGACTTTCCCTCCCCTCCCGGAGTCGGGCGGTGGGGGCCCCTGACCATGAGCCTGGCTCCTAGGGTGATATAGCCAGGGTGGAAAGGACGAAAGTCACGTGCTGCTGCTGAGAGGTGCCAGGGAACGGCTGGTGGCGTGAGTGCCTGTCCTCTTTGTGCACTCGGGACTGTGCAGAGTTGCCCACTTGTGCAGACTTCAGCAGGGGCAGGTCCGGCTCAGACACCAGTCAAAGCCCTTGAACGTGAAGCTGCACCAGGAACCCACCCACATCACCAGCTGTCCTGAAGCAGGGCACCTCACTCCACAGTCGAAGACTGGAGTGGGGGGCATGGTGCTGCTGAACCTACCGGTGGAAGAGATACAACTATGTGTGTTCGTGATAGTCAATTACGAAAGTAGACACATGTAGAAGGTGACCTTGCCCTTGACCAGGAGATTTAAGGAAATGCCAGGAACTGTATTTGAGAGCTGTTAGAGTAACTATATAACTCGATGTGACTAAGATAGCGAGAGCGTCTTGCAAATGCGCATCCGAGTACGTGGCCTTAAGCCTGTCATGGTCATCTCGAGTGGCCTATGCCCACGTCAACACGGCCAAGTGCATGTGACTGTCCTCTGTAAGAGTGGCATTCAGACATTTGTGGAGACAAACATGAAGGCGGTGCCTGTCTCTTCTTAACACACTTCATTTGTCTCTGTGGCCTTGACCAGGTTTCTAACTGACTCCTTTCAAGATACTTGGCCTTCAAGGATGATATCTGTGTCATCAGGCAGGCTCTGTGGCCAGCAAAGAAGCTGCCTGGCTGAGCCGAAAAAGCAGGCATTTGTGTGTTGAGATAGGCAGGTAACTCACGCGGTTGTCAGGGGCTGTTGAGAATTCCCACTCCAGGCTGGAAAGTTGGAGGAAAAGCCCCACACAGCACTGTGTGTTGATTCTGGCAGGGGTGGGTCTGCTGCTGCCACCAGAGAGAGACCTCCTTGTCCCTTTTTGCTTCCCAAGCTCCTGTGTCCAAGCCAACCTGGGTGGATCTGACTGGGGAGACAAAGGAGGCTGGAAAAGCTAGTGTCTAGGGATGTCACTCCCTGGAGCGGGAGATGGTCTGTGCGCCCTGCTTTTCAATTGAGACGCATGTGGGGGAGAGCTCCCCAGGTTTAGAAAGGGCTGGGGGCCATGCTAACCTGTGGTCAAGCCAGTGGGCCACAGAACAGGAAGCTTTGTCTGCATTGAGGGTTCTAAGCTTTGAAGGTGCAGGTCACAACTTCCTGAGTGGTAGGAGTTTGAAGGGCTCTTGTGGGACATTTGGTGATCATGGGCTTGTCACTCAGTTCCTCCCATGGGCCGGGAGCTGAGTCAGGGACCAGGGATACAAACATGAAGGCAGTTGTGTCCTTAAGTAATTCTGCAGCTCATGGGACCGAGTGTTAGACACAAAGCCCAGCTCTGTCTGTGGGAGCTCAGTGCTGGGGACAAGCTCACTCCATCTATCCTGGCAGTCCAGGATGGGGTGTCAGAAGACGTGGACTTGCACTGAGCACGGAAGAAGTCCCAGACAGGTCGTTTCAGCCAATGTATCACTAGGCCAGGGGGCCAAGTGGGAGCCGGGCGGGTTTCAGGAATGGTGTGTCTCATGGGTGGCACAGGTTGATGTGACTATAGGATGGTGTGTACCTGGGAGAGATGGGAGGAAGGTGGGGTCAGATCAGTAGGGATCTAGGCTCAGTGCAAGGGACTACATTTCAGTGGCACGAGGCTGTGTGTGTGGTGAGAGGGTCCTGGAGACCCAGAGGAGGGTTCAGAGTGCAGAGAAGGATCAGGAGCTGTGTGGCTGGAAGCACGGGGGGTGGTGGTGGTGATGTGGGCCACAAAGGAGGGGGTGGTCTGCGATGGCTTTTGGGCTGCAGGACATGGAATAACACCAACTGCAAGGGGCACAGAGTAAAAGAAGAGGGAGCAAGGGAAACATCCGCTCTGTTTTGGCCGTCGTGACTTTGAAATGCTGTGAAACCTCTAAGTAAAAGATGACTGTGTGGAAGGCAGAGAGGACAGAGCTCCAAAATCTGGGCCCGGCTGGAAACACAGATGGGTGTTAGCAGGAGTGACTGACCATGACAGCTAGGGACATGGACTACGTCACGATGGTGTGAGATTATATGATAACAAGGGATTTCAGCTGGGCATGGTGGCTCACTCCTGTAATCCCAGCACTTTGGAAGGTAGAGGCGAGAGGGTTGCCTGAGTCCAGGGGTTTGAGACCAGCCTGGGCAACTTGGTGAGACCTTGGTTCTATAGTAATTCAAAAAGTTAGCCAGGCATGGTAGTGTGAGCCTGTGGTTCTAGCTACAGGCTGGAAGGCTGAGGTGGAAAGATCACCTAAGCCCAGTAGGTCGAGGCTGCAGTGGCTGTGAGTGTGCCACTGTACTCCAGCCTGGACGATAGAGTGAGACCCCTACTCAAACAAAAAAACGAAAACAAAAAAACCCCATGGGATTCCCTTTCATATTGATTTGCAAGAACTCTGTGTGTTTTAAAGATATTAGCTGTGATTTCCTACCCATGAGGCACTTTCTGAATTTTTGCTGTTTGAAAGTGTTTTTATGTTGTAGTCATACATGATTGTTTCTGAATTAGACTGTACATTTTTGGCAAGGATATGACATCGGCCATGATGTGTCCTCCCTCAGTGTGCCCCATCAGGAGCACATGCCAGTTTGCCCTGGTATCCATGATGCTAAATTTGATTAGTCAGTTACAGTGATATCCACCATATTTCTTCAATTTTCAGGTAGCTATTTCCCCTTTGCAATTAATAAGCAATCTGTAAGTGATACCTGGAGTTTGAGTGACTGTCCTGTTTCCCAGCCCATTTTTAGCTAGTGGCTTCCATTGGTGAGCCTTGCCCAAGTCACTTATTATTACATTAGTGATTGCAAAATAGTAATTTTCTGACGCTTTTATGTCTACTATATTTATTATCTGGTTTTTTTAAAATAAAGAAGAGCTTTACTTTAGCCTCGTTAGCCCTGTTTTTGAATACCATTACACACTTATTTTTAAAAATTCAGTGTGTTCTACTTCAACAATGACGTTATTCTTTACGGTGCTTAAGTTATCCTAACCCTGGCCAACGGGAAACCCTTAAGATGGTTTCAGTGGGCTTCTGAAATATTTCCATCAGTGTTTGAGGACTTTCTTGACTTACAGCATGTCAAAGAATTCTAGACTCTCTCTTGCCTTTCCTAGCCTTATATCTGCAACCAGCTATTTCTTCAAGGAACAAGGGTTCTTTTTAGTGCGAAACAAAAATCTGGGCTCTAGAAGTGCTCATTGGCCCTGGAGATTACTGCTTCTAAGCCAGCCGTTCAGTGATCAGAGTTAGAAAAAACATATTCAAAAATAAAGACACCTTTAATTCAAATGCAGTATCATTCCCCCTCCCTTCCATGTACTTATCTTTATTCTTTCTCAGTGAGAAGCCTGGTTCTCAATAATCTCCACATATTTGTGCATTTTTCTCTGTCCTACAACAAATATGCACCAAGTGGTGATGCTAAAGGATGATTTTCAAAAGCTTAAAACTGTGACTCTTAGGAAAATGCAAAGCAAACACTCATGAATTAGCGATGGACCAGTAAGATGTTGAGGCCAGTTCAAAGGCAATGTAAAGAACAGACTCTTAGAGGCAATCATGAATGCTGAGAGACATTAAGTAATAGATGCAAAACCAATTAATATTCTATAAGGCAATACAGTATAATGTTGGGGGTTATCTTTTTTATAAGGGGGTGCTGTGGACTGAATATTTATGTCTCCCCCACCAAACTCATATGTTGAAGCCTTAACTCCCAATATGATGGCATCAGGAGTTGGGGTTTTTGGAAGTGATCAGGTTTAGATGTAGCCCCGAGAGTAGGGCCTTTGTGATGGGATTAGAGTCCTTGAAGAAGAGGAAGAGGCCAGAGCTTGCTCTCTCTGCATTGTGGGAGCACACAGCGAGAAGATGACTGTCTTCTGCAAGCCAGGAAGAAGGTTCTCATCAGCAACTGTGTCTGCTGGCTCCTTGATCTTGGACTTCCCAGCCTCCAGAACTATGAGAAATAAATGTCTGTTTTAAGCCACCCAGTTTGTGGTATTTTGTTATGGCAGCCTGAGCTGTAATGGGAGATGTTATATCTCTATCAGATACAATATATTGCCTTGTTAGGGACAATTCATTTTACAACTTCTACCCCTGTAGAGTTGTGGAGTAGTCTAGTCAAAAGAAAGAAAGTTAAAGGTCCACATCCCTTCAGAACTGGGTGCCTCCAGAGAGTTCCCTGGACAGCATCCAGCACCAGCACCCCACTGGAATAATAGGAGACCTGTCTCCTCTTTATTCTGTTTTCCAGCCTTGGACAGGTTTTCTTTCTTTTTTTTTCTTTTCTTCTTTTATTTTTCCTCCCTTCCTCCCTCCCTCCCCTCCTTCCTTCCTTCCTTTGACATGGCATTGCTCTGTCACTCACGCTGGAGTGCAATGGTGGGACCATAGCTCACTGCAGCCTTTAGCTCCTAGGCTCAAGGGTTCCTCCTTCCTCAGACTCCTTCTAGCTAGGACTACATGTGTGTACCACCACACCTGGCTAATTTTTTAATGTTGTGGAGATGGGATCTTGCTATGTCGTCCAGGCTAGCCTCAAACTCCTGGGCTCAAGTGATCCTCCCACCTCAGCCTCCCAACATGCTGACAGTTTTTCTTGACAATGGAGTCAGAAATTACACCACCACTGCTGCTATCAACATCAAACTCTGTAAGTAAAGGACCAGATTTCTTTGTAATTTTCTGTTTTCTTCAAGTGTATTCTACCCAACTGATCTAAGAGTACCATGTTCAAAAATACACTTAATTTTTTTTTCAAACTTTGTTCAGCCTCTCCAGAATCCAAATTGCTTCCCTTTTCACAAATGCTTACTTATATTTTCCATTGATTCAGTGACCTGTATTGAATTTTTCCAAGAATATAGATTGTTAAAATTTGAAGAATTTTCTTGTTTCTTGCAATAAGTCTGTTTCAGGTGAAGACATTGCCCTGAGCCTCTCTTTTTAAACCTCATGGTCTCACACGGGTTCAGGGCTTTTTTTCAGCTTGCTTGTCTTGCCTCAGTTCCCTATTTGCCCGGCACTGGTTTATTTTAAGTCACAGGTGACATCGTTCCTCTTGGAGATTGGAGGGGTGCCCCGGCACAGGGGGGTGGGCAGGGCTGCAGCTGCTTCCTAGACTCTGGGCCCAGCAGCCAGGGTGTAGTGGGGTGAATTTGGAGACAGGTGCAGGCCTCGCTGTTGTCCCAACCTGGGCTGCATAGTTTCACTTCCAAGTTGCGTGTGGCAGGGCAGCATGTGACAACCAAGATCGAAACCCCTTCCTTTGCCTGGTGTCACCTCTGGGAGAAGGTAGCATCCTGGTGTTCATGCCCTGCTTGGGTTCATGTTCCCGGGCTGCTGAAAAATGACCTGAGTGGATCTCAATACCTCCCTGCAGCCCACCCCTCCACCGCCCTGCTTTCTCGTCTGTGTGGCATTGCTGGAGTTTTGCCAAGGTCTACTTCAGCAAGTGTCATACACTACCCTGACCTTCAACTTGGGCCGATCTTCACTATCTTAAGGAATGGAAATTTCTTAAGTTTCTGGCAAATGGGTGGCATACCCTCATAATTTTTAGCTGCACTGTTGGCTTGTCCCCCCCACTTTGGTCACAGATGGTGTCTTCAGTCTATTCAGGCTGTTGTAATGAAAACCATATACTAGATAGTTTATGAGCAACTGAAGTGTATTTCTCACACTTCTGGAGGCTGGAAAGGCCAAGGTCAAGGCACTGGAAGATTCCATGTCTTCAGGGAGGGCCTGATCTTCACAGACAGGTGGCTTCTCGCCATAATCTCATGAGGCAGAAGAAGAAAAGAGCTCTCTGGGGCCTCTTTGATGAGGGCACCAATCTCATCCGTAGGGCTCCACCCTCATAACCTAATCACCTCCCACAGGCCCCAGCTCTGAATACCATCGTCTGGACTGTAGTATTTCAACCTGTGAATTTTGGGGAGACATAAACATCAGACCATAGCAGGTGGGAAGCTGGGACGGGAGACGAGAACCCTGTATTCTTGGCCTGCCTGTTCCCAGCTCTAGGGAGCTGGTTGGCCCTGGGAGGGCTGCCCTTCCAGATGGAGTTGGGTTCTGTGTTGGGTAGCAGGATGGGATGTGGGGTGTGGTTAGGGATCTGGGCTGTCCCGAGGAGTCATCACAGCTGAGTTGACCATAGGGACTGGCAGGCCATGACTGTTGGCTGCTTCTTCCACTTGACCTTGCTGATGTTCTGGAGGCTGATTTTAAAATACAATATACAGTGTTTGAGGGAAAAACCACATAAGTGATTAAAGTCAAGGGCAAAGGTCTCCTAGCGCCTCACTCCCAGCTCTCTCCAGGTCTGCACTCTAGAGGTAACCATTGTTATCAATTTGATGCCTAGATGGCTTTTCTTCTGTCTTTTTTTTTTAAGTTAGGGTTCCACTGTCACCCAGTCGGGAATGATAATGACTCACTGCAGCCTTGACCACCTGGGCTCAGGCAATCTGTCTGCCTCAGCCTCCTGAGTAGCTGGGTCTACAGGTGTGCACCACCATGCCCAGCTAGTTTTTCTGATTGTTTGTAGAGATGGGATCTTGCTATGTTGCCCAGGCTGACCTTGAACTTCAGGGCTCAAGCAGTCTTCCTGCCTAGGTTTCCTAAACTGCTGTGATTACTGGTGTGCGCTACCAAGCCCGGTCCTTTTTTTTTTTTTTTTTTTTTAGTCGTTGTTATAATTTATTCTTTTTGGCTTATTGTATTTTAAAGATGTGGGGTGCAATTCGGGATTAGGTATATAAGTGGTCATTGTACAGGTAAAGTTTGAGCCCCCCTTTGCCTGGTTTGAGATCAAGTACCCTTAACTGATGTTGTGTCCACCCCTCCCCCCATCCCAGCAGTATCCTGCTACTCATTTGGCTTCTTTTTAATTAAGGTCTTTGTTATTTTATGGGCTTTCATTATCCTTCCCCTGTTTACTGATTTGCCCAAGCCCTATACCTGGCCATCCCCGTATGCCACAACCCTCTTGCCTGTGCCTGGGCTCTGACCCTGGACACTCAGGCCAGGGCCCTGCCAGTTCTGCCTAGGAGGCTGCCTGGCCCTGCTGAAGATTTAGGACTGAATTGTTGAGCCTGCAGTGGGAGGGAGGAGGGGGAGGGACTTTACATCACTCTAGGTAAAGATTAAAAAGCGTTTCCTTGTTTACCTTAATGGGCTCAGCGTGAGGAAGAGATTTTCCCTGATTTGTTTCTGAACCTCTAGGTTTTGAACCTAGGTTTCTGAACCGTGGCATTGAGCCTCCAGCATCAGCATCACCTGGGCTTGAAAACATGGATGTCAGCTGGGCTCGGTGGCTCAGCCTGTAATCCTGCGCTTTGGGAGGCCGAGGTGAGTGGATTGCCTGAGTCTGCAGATTCGAGACCTGCTTGGGCAACTTGGCAAGACCTCATCTCTACAATAAATCAGAAAATTAGCCGGGCATAGTAGTGTGCGCCTGTAGTTCCAGCTCCTTGGAAGGCTGAGACGGAAGGATTGCTGGAGCCCAGCAGGTCGAGGCTGTGGTGGCCGGAAGTGTGCCACTGCACTCCAGTCTGGGCAACAGAGTGATACTTCAACTCAAAAAAAAAAAAAAAAAAAAAGAAAAGAAAACACAGATGTCAGGTCCTGCCTGGAGGGTTTCTTTGGATAGACAAGCGGTTGGGGGGGGGGGGGGGGGGCGGGACCCCCGGGGGTGTTGAAATTGAAACCCAATTGTGGAATTAACCATGCGAGGCTCAAATCCCTGATGATGGCCAGGGATCCTCCCAGTAGACATTAAAGACTAGCAGAGCCACGGACCCCAAGTGAGATGTTGTCAGAGGGAGGCAAAGTCATCATGGAGTTAGCGTGGACATAAAGGAGAGTGGCTGACGATCTGTGGGTGGCTTTTCTGTGCCATTTTGCCAGAGAGAGGCTATTCACATTCGTGTGGGTATATCCAGTTCATAATGAGTTTTATCTATTTGATGAGTTTTTTCTTCTTTGAGAAAGCAAGATTTGTTGAGAGGACAGAAAAGCTCCCACGGTGGGAGGGGACCCCAGGGGGTTGCCTGATGGTTTTTTTTTTTTGAGTTGGAGTCTCACTCTGTCGCCCAGACTGGAGTGCAGTGGCCACTCCCGTCTCAGCCTTCCAAGTAGCTGGAACTACAGGCGCGCGCTACCACATCTGGCTAATTTTTGATTTATTGTAGAGATGAGGTCTCGCCAAGTTGCCCAGGCAGGTCTCAAACCTGCGGGCTCAGGCAATCCACTCACCTCAGCCTCCCAAGACGCGGGATTACAGGCTGAGTCACCGAGCCCGGCTTGCCCGACGGTTTTTTAATGTAGAATTTTTTTGTAGAGACGAGGTCTTGCCATGTCGCCCAAGCTGGTCTTGAATTCCTGGTCTCCAGCGATCCTCTTGAGTTGGCCTCCCAAAGTGCTGGGATTACAGGTGGGACCCGCCACAGGATGATTTCCTGATTCTAAAGGTTGTCTGGTAGTGTGTGCTCACAGTAAACAGAGGTCACTACAGAGGTATTAGTAGGAAGGAGGAAGGAAAGAAGGAAAGAAGGAAAGGAAAGGAGGATGGAGGAAGGATGGAAGGAGAGAAGGGAAGGAAAGAAGAGAAAACTAAAGAGAAGCAAGGCCGGTGTCCTCATCCTCCAGCCTCCATACCAGCTCTCAGAAGTTTCTCTCAGACTCCACCCAGCGCTTTCCCACACTGTGTCCAAGCACTTTTTCTTTCCGTGACTGGGGTAACCCTGCTGACGGTGATTTATTTTCCCACGGACTATGCCTTGGGCTGTCTGGGATGTCGCTCATCCTGGCCCCCAGCCCTGCCTTCCTGAGGGTGGCTGTGACACCTTCTGCTTCCAGCCTGGACTTCCAGTTGGGGGGCAGGATCATGTGGGCTCCTACAGTGGACGAGGCTCCTAGCCTAGTCCTCGGACGTGAAGAGCTCGCTTAATAAATATTTGCTTGAAAGGAGGATATGGAATGGATGAACCAAGGTTTCACCGTCCCAGGTTTTTTTTTTTGTTTGTTTGTTTTTGAATTGGAGTCTCACTCCGTCACCCAGGCTGAAGTGCAGTGGCTCGCTCATGGACACCTTGTCGTCAACCTGCTGAGTTCCAGTGATCCTTCCGTCTCAACCTTCCAAGTAGCCGGGAACTACAGGCGCACGCTACCAAGCCCGGCTAATTTTTTTTTATTTATTGTAGAGACAAGGTCTCACCAAGTTGCCTGGGCGGGTCTTGAACCCGCGGGCTGAGGTAATCCACTCGCCTCCGCCTCCCAAAGTGCTGGGATTACAGGCTGAGCCACTGGGCCTGGCCCCCAGGTTTTTAATTAACCTATTCCAGATGAGGCTGCAGTGACATCCTTTGTGTCTGGGTTTGGTCCCTCCCTCCCTCCCTCCCTTTTGGAGTTGGGGTCTCACTCTGGCCTGGATTAGAGTGCAGTGGCGTGATCATGGCTGCATTTCTGAGGAGTGTGTTAGGGTCCTGGCTGGAAGCAGGTTGAGCAGTAGGTGTGCTCAGGGGCTAAAGGGAGGGGCTTTGAGGCACCATCTGCTGAGGGTTGGGGCAGAGCTAAGGGTTCAGAGGAGGGGCCTTGCTGCAGGCTACCCGGGCCAACAGGAGCCTCAGTCCAGGGCTGGGATGGGAGACAGGGATAAATACCCACCCTTCCTTCCTACACGGGCCCCTGTTGGGCCAAACCAGAAACTTGAAGGGAGGAAACCCAGCAGGTACAGGTCATCACCTGGGCCAAAAGCGGGGCGAGGAAGGAATCCATGGGTTGGTTCTTAGAGCGGAATTGCCTCACTCAAGGGCATGCACATTGCACACGTACACAACTGCCATGTGGCATTAATTAATTAATTAGAGTTGGAGTCTCTGTCGCCCAGGCTGGAGTACAGTGGCACGATCACAGCTCACCGAGGTCTCGACCTCCTGGGCTCAGGTGATCCTTCCGCCTCAACCTCCCAAGTAGCTGGGACTACAGGCACACGCCACCACGCTCAGCTAATTTTTTGATTCGTTGCAGAGACGAGGTCTCGCTATGTTGCCCAGACTGGTCTTGAACCCCTGGGCTCAAGCAGTCCTACCGCCTCCACCTTCCATGTCCAAGCAGCCTTTAGAAAGAGCCAGCCCGATGCATACTTTCAACCCTGCCTGTCCAAGAGCCTCTTTGCCAGCCCTGGCTGAGATCAGGCTTTGCCAACTCAAAATGGGTGACCTTCATTTGAGCCCAGTGCCCGTTAGGGTGCTTTTGGCTTCAACGTGAGGACGCTGCCTTCTCTTACACAGCTTGTCTGAAAGGTGACAGTTGCTCTGCTGGGTGATGTCAAGCCAGGTGGCGTCAGGACCTGGGGCCGCTTCTCAGAAATCCTCTCGCCTCTTCCCTCATGGTCCGGGGTGGTCCCAGCAGCGCCAAGCACCATGGCTTCACATTGCAACATCAGGGCCTTCAGGGAAGAGGAGCGAATCCCTGGCCATGTCCCTTTTTGTAAGACAGGAAAACATTTCCAGAAGCTTCCAGCAGAGTTTCGTTGACATCTCATCAGCCAGGGTTGCATCACAAGCCCGTGCCAATGACACGAGACATTGGCAATGACCGAGATAGACTTGTTAAGATCACAGTGTTTTTAAGTGAAATCTTAAAGCAGCCATATGTGTATGTTATTTGCCATGGCAACAGGGTTGATTTTCTGAGAGTTGGGAGTTCTGGCGTTCTGTTCTGTGGGACCCAGCATTTGTGAGTGTAAATTAGAATGCAGATGCCTTCATCTGCCTTTTGGGTGTTCTCTGAAAAGCCTAATCTCCTCGGATATTTAATGCATAATAAAAATACAACCAAATCTGTATTAGGCCTTTACAATGAAGAGAAAGTATGAAAATAAATCCTCGTGTAATCGCTAAATCTCATTTACCAGTCATTTCAACTTCTACCACCCCCCTCCCCTGACAAAAATAAAATGAAATAACCAAAGGCTGAATTAGAAGACTCAATGAGCGGAGTTTGTGATGATGTTGTTTTTTTTTGGTTCACCCGTAACAGAACGGCATGAGTGTGCTTAGGTGAGAAAGGTCGGGGTCTCAGAACGGGGGATAAGACAGAACTGGGGGAGCTTGCTTGGGGCGTCAGTAACCCCTGGTGTGGCCTTGTGACTTGTTATTCCTTGAACTTGTTTTTAAAATTTGGAGGGAGATGTGCTGAGAGCCACCTGGCATTGTTCCTGTTTCAGCTGCCCCCGGGACAAAGTGACAGGGAGACTCTGGGGAGGCCATGGGCTCAGACCACGGGGGGAGCCAGAATTGAGGAGGGTCCCAGTTCAGAGAGAATGTGAGACCTGCTCAGAACCCAGGGAAATGCGTCTTCATTTCATGTGTCTACATGCGACGATGAGCTTAGTCTGCCCTCATTGTGATTTTTGTTTTTGTTTTTGTTTTGAGTTAGAGTCTCTGTTGCCCAGGCTGGAGTGCAGTGGCACGCTCCCGGCCACCGCAGCCTCGACCTGCTGGGCTCCGGTGATCCTTCCACCTCAGCCTTTCAAGTAGCTGGAACTACAGGCACACACCACCACGCCTGGCTAATTTTTTGGTTTATTGTACAGACGAGGTCTCGCCATGTTGCCTGGGCTGGTCTCAAACCCATGGGCTCAGGCAGTCCTCTTGCCCCCCGCCTCCCAAAGTGCTGGGATTACCAGGTGTGAGCCACCGTGCCCAGCAATTTTTGTTTTTTTCAAGTGTTTTCTTTTGCTTCAGTTTCTACTGTTTCGAATGAGAGATTAGAACTTGGCAAGTGTCTGGTTTCTAACACGGCCCTGCCTCTTCCTGTGAGCTCTGGTTTTCTGAGCTGTTCTGACCAGCCACGGTCTGCTGGCCAGGCGGGAGGGAGGCTTGGTCAGCTCAAGGACTCACATCAGACACCTGCCTGTCCCCCCATCACACTCTTGCCTGTCCCGCAGTAAGGTCCAGCCCATTGCCCTCCCCTGCTAACCTGCTTCCACCTGCACTTTTTCTTGCCTGGGTAAGAATTCCTGGGAGAATCTCTATTTCCTTCGAGGTTGATGTGATGTAATTTTTCAAAGTCGACAGCGCCCTCTCCTGGCCTGTTCTGGAGAACAGCATTTTAAGAACCTGGAGACAAAACTGGTTTTAGGGACCCCACATTCTGTGACATTTGCCCATTTTTAAAGCAGTTTGCCTGTGTCCTTACCTTGAGTTAAGGCATATATATTTCACGTGTTCAGGTGTTCCTCTTAGTGATAGAAATATCCTTAGCCAGCAATTGGCACTCAAGGAAATGTTGAATGAATGAATCATTAATCATGGCGATGTCCATTTAATAGCAGATGACTCAGGTTATAGCTTGATAACTCGAAAGCTTTTAATAAGGGGACTTCTCCTGAGGGAGAAGCAACACTCTTTCAGCCACCTCATCTAATGAACTTTTTTTTGCCCTAACAAACATTTATTTATTGAGCACCGCAGGGCAGGTGGTCAGTTGGAAGTTTTGGGCTTGTGAGCCTGGGAATGAGGGCTGTGGTGGCCACAGGTATCCACATGTAGGTGGGAGTGTGGATGATGGGACACCCTGGGTCTGGGGGACCAGGAAAGAGCTTGCACGGGAAGGGATGGCTCACCAGGGAGCCAGGTAAAGAGACAGACTATTCCAGCTAGAGGGACTCCATGGACAGAAGCCACTAGAGAGAAAGCGTGGCTTGCAGCGAATGACATGGCCAGTTATGTGACCATAAAGCAGGGTAGGAGGGTTTTGGTGGCAGAGGGCTGAGGATGAAGACAGAAAAGGAAGCCTGTCAAAGAGTTGAGACTTTGCTGGGCACAGTGACTGTAATTGCAGCTACTTTGGAGGCTGAGATGGGAGGATCACTTGAGGCCAAGAGTTTGAGACCAGCCTGGGAAACGTACTGAGACCTTATCTCTATAAATAAATAAATGGATGAGTTGAAACTTCATCTAAAGAGCAGAAACCATGAAGGGTTTAGGTAGGCAGTGGTGATGGTCAGAAGTTTCTTTTTGGCGTGGTCATGCTGGTGGTGTGGAGAGTTGTAGAAGGCAGAAGTGAAACGAAGGAGGCCAGTTAGTTGCAGAGCTGTGGTCCCTTGGGGATGTGATATCCCAGAGCAGACATGGAGAGATACAGACGGTGTGGGAGATACTTAAGGGGTTGACAGAATCCAAAGACTGCTCTGGTGAGCAGAGGATGTGGGAGGGTTTAACACCACACCCAGATGTCTGGTTGGAAAACTGAGTAGCTGGAGATATTTATCACTGAATAAGAAATGAGGGGGCTGGGCATGGTGGCTTATGCCTGTAATCCCAGCATTTTGGGAGTCTGAGACGGGAGAATTGCTTGAGCCTAGGAGTTCGAGGCTGCAGTGAGCTATGATCTTGCCATTGCACTCCAGCTCGGGCAAAATAGGGAGATCCTGTCTGTAAAAAAATAATTTAAAAACTAACCAGGTGCAGTGGCAGTCGTTCGCACCTGTAATCCCAGCTACTTGGGAGGCTGAGGCGGGAGGATCCCTCGAGCCCAGGAGTTTGAGGCTGTTGTGAGCTATGATTGTACCACTGTACTCCAGCCTGGATGACGGAGCAAGGCCTACCCTCTAAAAAAGGGAGTGTGGGAGAGAGGGGTAGGTTTGGTGGACGATGTTTTGGGGTTGAGGCTTTCAGTTTGGTTTGTTTATGGGACACCCGTGATGAGATATCCAGGGCACAAATATTTAGGTAAGAAAATCAGGAAAAGAGACAACTAGGAAGGGCTGGTTGGGAGTTTTAGAGCCGATGCCTGGATCCATGGGAGCCTGTAGGACCAAGGGAAAGTGTCTGGGTGAGCAGAGGGCTTAGCACACATCGAGGAACAGTAGCGTTTCAGGAAGGAGGGCGCAAGGAGCTCACAGAGAACGTACAGAAGAGGGAAAATCAGAAACGTGGGTGCCAGGATGGTCTGGCAGATGCGTGTTTCAAAAGGAAGGAAGCAGATGGATGCAGTGGCTCCTACCTGGGAGCACATTGGGAGGCCGAGGTGGGAGGACTGCTTGAGCCCAGGAATTCGAGATCAGCCTGAGCAATGAGGCCTCATCTTTACAAAAAAAAAAAAAAAAAATTAGTTGGGAGTGATGGCATGTGGGCCTGTGGGCCCAGCTACTTGGGAGGCCAGGGTGGAAGGATCACCTGAGCCCAGGAGGTTGAGGCTGTAGTGAGTCGTGATTGTGCCACACTGCACTCCAGCTTGGTGACAGAGTGAGACTCTGACTCAAAAAAATATTAAAAAAAAAAAGACGGAAGAAGAGAGGCATGGTGAGTGCTGTGGGGATGTCAAGTGAGATGAGAGATGACAAATAACCATTGACTCTAAGACAGTCATTGGGGACTGTGGGGAGGTCATTGCAGCAGAATCGGAGAGTGTCAGCAGCAAGAGTGAGAGGAGGCTGCTCTGGAAGCTAGGCAGAAGAGGAGTCGAATGGTTACTGGGCAGAGGCTGGCATATGAGAGCAGGTCCACAGGAGTTGTTGTGAGTCATGTGGTTTTTAAGATGGGGACTCTTACATTAGCTAGCTGCTACTGCATAACAAACATCCCCCATACTCTAAGATATTTTTATTCCTCTTGTACCTGTAAGTGGGCTGGTGAGCTGCTGGTCTAGACTGCCCTTGCACGTGTCTGTAGGTGTGTGTCTGTGTCTTCCTGGGAGCAGTGGGCAAGCCTGGGCATAATTTTCTCAGGGAGACAGCCAAGGTACAGGTGTGAGTGAGAGTCCAAGTCAGCGCACAGCAATCGTCTGCTTATGTCACTTCTGCAGACATCCCATCGCCAAGCTTCCTCTAGACAGGAGAACCGGGAAGCCACTTGGCAAAGGGTAGCGTGAAGGACGTGTGTCTGGAACCATGTAGGAATTGAGGGCCTCTGAAGGTTTGCCCAAAAATCAGCTTGAAGAGGCGAACTAATTGGAGAAAGGCATACAGATGTATTAGCATGTATATGCGGGAGCCATCAGAATGAAGACCCAAAGATAATGGGAAGTTGTCCATCTTTATGCTTAGTGTGAACAGCCATGCAGAAAGATGATTGGACAGAAAGGCTCCAGTGTGAGTGTTAACTGAGTGGGAAACCCAGCCAGGCCTGTCGGGGGCCGAACCTCCCTGGGTTGGGGACTTATGATCTATAGTCAGGTAGATCACATCTTGTCTTTATGGCCAGTTTTTACACAGACAGGTGGACAGAATGTTGGAGTCACAATTTTAGGTTCTGTGCTGCTTTGGAGTGAAGGGGTTCTGGCTTCTAGTATCCGCCTTGAGAAGAGAGCTTCCGGTTTCTGTGGCTAGCCTGGGGGAAGGATGGACTGGAGAGACAGGAGAAGGTGAGAGAAAACCGTTTGCTTCTGAGGCCTGCATTTTGGGGTGCTGTTTTCTTAGTCTCCACTGCACTCTGACAGGGATGGGTCTGCAACACGAGAGGGGCTGAAGAGAGGGAGACACAGATACCCAAGTGCTCCATGGAAGTGGGTGGGGAGCGACCCTCAGGACAGCAGGGGGAGCAGGAGAGCTGAGCTCACTCTGTCGCCCAGGCTGGAGTGCAGTGGCACCATCGCGACTCACCACAGCCTCCATCTCCTGGGCACAGGCAGTCCTTCTGCCTCAGCCTCCTGGGTAGCTGGGACTACAGGCTCACGCCACTACACGCGGCAGCTTTTCTGTTTTTTTTGGTAGAGATGAGGTCTCGCTATCTGCCCAGGCTAGTCTCAAATTCCTGGGCAAACTATCCTCCTGCCTCTGCCTCCTAAAATGCCAGGATTACAGGCATGAGCCACTGCACCCCCCTGCTCCCGTGTTTTCAGTAGGAGAGAAGGAGGAAGATGCTTGCGAATGCAGGGATGTTGGTGGGGGGATGGGGGAAAGCTGAGGGGGTTTCCTTTTTGTGGTTTCTGTTCCTTCTAAGAAGTAGGACGTGAGTCATGTCCTGGGAGAGGGGTTTGCTGAGAGGTAAGTGACTTGCGTCTGAAAAGTTAAAAATTTTCCACATGGGGCTTAAGGGAGAGTCAACCAGGAAGCCCAGTTGGGGCCCACGTAAACCACCACACCCGGCCTCCCCCTTCTTTAAAATAAACTTTCCTGCTGGGTGCGATGGCTCATGCATGTAATCCCAGCACTTTGGGAGGCCGAGGTGGGAGGATCCCTTGAGGCCAAGAGTTCCAGGCCAGCCTGGGCAGCACAACAAGGCCCCATCTCTTAAAAAATGATTTAAAAAACCCCAAAAAACCTTTGGTTTTAGAGTAGTTTAGACTTACAGAAAAATGGCAAAGATCATGCAGAGAATTCCCAGATACCTCACACCCAGTGTCCCCTGCTGTTAAGATTATACGTTTGTCTGAGGCCTTTGACACAACCCGTGGACCAATGATGACGCATTATTATTAGTGAAAGTCCATTCAGATGCCCCAAATGTCCTCCTTCTGTCCCAGGATCCTGGCCAGGATTCTACATTGCATCCAGTCGTCATGTCTCCTTGGGTTCCTTTTGGCTGGGATAGCTTCTCAGACGTCCCTTGTTTTGGATGGCGTGGTCCATGTGAGGAGGACTGTGCTGGCATATTGTAGAGTGTCCCTCCATTTGGACGTGTGTGATGTGTTCCTCACAATTGGACTGGAGTTAGGAGTTTCTGGAGGAGGACCACCGTGTGACCGGCCGTTGTCATCTCGTCACATCAGGGTGCACGCTACCGACACGACTCATCCCTGAGGACCCTGGTCTTGGTAACCAGGTGGAGGTCATGTCAGTCAGGTGTCTCCACTGTGAGGTTCTCTCCCCCCACTTTCCGTAGTGTACTGCGGGGGTGGGGGGGAACCGCTTTGCACAGTCAAAGTGGAAGGAGCTGGGTTCTGCCTCCTCTGGGGTGGAGTGCCTGATTACGGTTTGGAATCTCTCTTCCAGGAGAGCGGCCTATTCTGCTGGGCACTTTTTCTCCACGTCATCTCCTGCGACTTTCACAGCTGTGAGGTTGACATTGTCCCCCATTTTACAGATGTGGAACCATTGACTCACCTCCCGAGGTCACCCAGACCTTGAGTGGCCAGCCTGGGACTTGAGCCTGGGTGTTCCTAGAGCCAGATCTCTCTGGTACTAAGCCCTTTGTCTACCCTGTGTCCCACAGAAGCGATTTTATCTGAATTCACTTACTCCCTGAGCCACTTGTGCCCATCTCTTAGGCAAGATAAGATTCACTGGATGGCGTGAGGTGTTTTTGGGGTCTCTATGGTGAGTCCACCCTTTAAAAGGGCTCTCTGAGGACTTCAGGAACCAAGTCCTATTCCAGGACGTCTAAGTTGGAAAAGGTTCAAACTAGATTCCGGTAGGGTGTGTGTTTGGGTCCCCTTGTGCAAGGAAGTCTGTGTGTGTGTATGCGTATACATACATACATATACATGAACACATATTTACACAAGTATGGGGTGCCAAAAAATGTATACACATTTTAAGAGATATTATTTGTGATTACTTTTAGCTCGCTATCGTCAGAAGTGTCTGGACACCGATGGTAACCACTTTGAGCACCTCTTGTAGTTGCAGAAGTCAAATGTGACTTGTATTCTTTGTTTGTTATTGGCATATATTGAGTAGGACAATTTTAATACTGTTTTTTCCTTTTTGTAAAATGTAAACATTTTCTCAGCACCCTCTGTACATCTGTACATGTACATACATACATGTGAATATACACATACCATATACATACACACATACCCACATATACACATGTACATATATACACACATATGCATACCATGTACTCATACACGTATGTACATATACTTGCGCATGTACATATACTCATATAC
The DNA here is from genome assembly GCA_963574415.1 of Tarsius wallacei. NCBI lineage: Eukaryota > Metazoa > Chordata > Mammalia > Primates > Tarsiidae > Tarsius > Tarsius wallacei. The sequence continues at coordinate 9,899 of CAUYQG010191075.1, read as the reverse complement.
ACATATATACACACATATACACATATGCCATATATACACATATACTCATATACATACACATGTACACATATATATACACACATCATATACATATACACATATAGATATATATGCACATGCACATATATACACACACGCCACATGCATGTATATACATATACACATACTCATATGCACACACATACATATATACACATGCATATACACATATATCATATACACACGTATACATGTGTACACATATACACACATTCACATGCACATATGCTCATATATACATCTACATCTACATATATGTATACACATGCATATACATACATATATCTGTATGTACATATATACACATATGCACACACACATACACGTGTGTATGCACACACATACACACACACAAGAAAAGAAAAGCTTCCTTTTGGTTACTTGTCATGTTTTTTTATGAAGAAATGTTAACACTTGGACATTCTTCGAAGCGTTTTCCCTCTTGATTTCCCCTGAACGAGGCCGTGATAAGGGTGCAGTGCTGTGTGATATGGGTGTGATTTCTGGGTTGTGGACAACGGACTGCATGCAATTTCTGACCTCAGCATCATGCCAGAGTGGATCTGTGTAACAGGCAGTCTGCTCTGCACATTTGCAGTTCCTCCCCTCACCCTGTTTGGAGTGTTGGGGGTATGTCGGGACAAAGGAAGTCTTGCTGAAGGTTGCCACAGATGTGCGAGTTCATAGTTTTAAAGAAACGGCTCTAAATGAATTTCGATTTGGTTTCACCATGGCTCTGGGCAAGTCTAGTTGACAGGTGCCACCAAGCATTTAACTGGACGGTCGACCCAACTGAGATCAAAGGATCTCTCCTACTGCCCAGGTGAGAGCAAGTTCGTGGCTCTGGGGACCTGACAGCTCATCCTTGTCCCCTCCCCTCACACAGTAAAGGGCCATGGATGAGTCCAAAAGCCTCAGTGGCTGCTGCAGCCTGTGAATCACGTGGCCAGGGTCTCACTGCTGCCTGCCTGTTAACGTCCTGACACTATCATATTCATCAGGGTCTCTCTGCCAAATGGTTCACGTTTCACATATTAGGCAAACTCAGGAGATGGGCAGAGGTCAATGGTGAGCCAACAGCCATCCTGTTTAGGAGAGTTTTTTTTTTTTAATTCATTTTCATCTGTAGAGACAAGGTCTTGCTATGTTGCCTGACTGGTCTCAAACTCCTGGCCTCGAGTGACCCTCCTGCTTACGCCTCCCAAAGTACTGGTATTACCAGCAGGTGCCACTGCACCCAGCCTCTTAGGACGATTCACACCCTAATGTTTGTTCTTAACTTGGAAGTTGATGAAAAGCTCACCTGCAGGATTTCATATGGGACGGCAGGGGGGTGGGTGGGTAGGCAGAGACCTGACATGGCCGTGTGTCCCTCAAAGGAGGAAAAGGCTCCAGCCTGGATAGTGGCAATCCTCAGAGTGTGGTCGGGGAGACAGAAGCCGCTCGGCATATCAGGGGGATTTCACGACACTGGAAGGGCTGGGGGAGCCAAGGCCAAGGGCGCCCTCCCCTCTCTGCTGGAAAGCTCAGCTACATGGCAGGGCAGCAGGGGGTTCTGGAACCTACTGCCACCTCCAGCTCTCTTAGCATCCTCAGTCTGCAGGCACAGTGGGTGAATCTGGGGAGCGCCCCGGGTCTCGGGCTGCCTGACCTCCTTAGGATAATGGCCTGGTCTCCTCCGCCATGTCCCAAGTCTCATACAGAGCCACCTGTGGTCAACCTCAGCCCAAATCAGGCGGCAGTGGGGATTCTGGGCCATGGTCTGGCCTTTCCACCTGGCTCCTGTGGGCAGGAGGTGATGCTGAGGGCACTGCCCTCTCCACAAGGTCCCCTCAGCCCTGTCAGTAGGGGTTGAAAGGACAAGGCTGGGAGGAAAAGTGGGGATTTCTGAGAGCTGGATCCTTGGCATGTAAGAATGGACACTGGGGTTGGGCTCAGTGGCTCATGCCCATAATCCCAATGCAGTGCTTTGAGAGGCCAAGGCAGGAGGCTCTACTTGAAGCCAGGAGTTCAAGACCAGCCTGAGAAACATAGTAAGACTCTATCACTGTTTTAAAAAATCAAAAAAGTAGCTGGGTAGGGTGGTGCACGTCTGTAGTCCCAGCTACCTGGGAGGCTAGGGCAGGAGGATCACTTAAAGCCAGGAGTCAGACACCAGCCTGGACTACATAGCAAGACCCTGTCTCTACAAAAATTTTTTTAAAATTAGGTGGCTGTGATGGTACACGCCTGTAGTCCCAGCTACCTGTGAGACTGAGGTAGGAGGATCCCTTGAGACCAGGAGTTAGACACCAGCCTGGGCAACATAGCAAGACCCCGTCTCTACAAAAAAATTGAAAAATTAGCTGGCTATGGTGGTGCATGCCTGTAGTCCCAGCTACCTGTAAGGCAGAGGTGGGAGGATCCCTTGAACCTAGGAGTTTGAGGCTGCAGTGAGCTATGATTGTGCCACTGCACTCAGTGTGGGTGACAGAACAAGACCCCAAGTCTATTACAAAAAAAATAGAATGGGGACTGGATACTCAGCATCTTCACCAGGCTCAGAGAGAGGGACTTCTGCAGACTGCTTACCTCCCTGGGGACCTGTCGGCGCGCTCATTAGCAAGCAGGTGGTGATGGCCGTGAAGGAGCAAGTGCAGGTGTGGAGGACAGGGAGAGAGGAAGCTTTTCCTACCTGGCTTGGTCGGTCATGGAAGAGGGGCAGTCTGAGCCTCGAGGGCAGCTGTCCTCCACCGGGATGACTTTGCTCTCCAAGTGGCGATTTGGCAGTGTCTGGACACAGTTTGGGTTGTGACAACCTGGGTGGGAGTGAGGGTTTAGTTGCTTCTGGTGCCCAGCGGGTAGAGAGCGCTGCCGAACATCCTGCTATGGGCAGGACAGCCCCCACCGGGAGCCATCTGGTCCTCCTGCCATGGTGCTGAGGTTGGGACTGGCCACAGGGGACTGAAGGGGGCGGGGGGGGGCGTATTCACATGAGGACTCAAGACCTGCAGGCTGGAGCTGGCATTGGAGGCGGGGACAGTTGACCTGAGAGCTGCCTCCTCACACTCCACGTGGGCTTTCCACGTGAATCCTATAAATTCGCTTCTTGCACGATGTTCTCTGTGTCCACCTTTAGCTGAGAGCGCCGTGGACCCCCCTTGGGGATGAGTAGAAGCTCAGATCCTTTTTGGAGGTGCCAGGCGGGAAAGGAGAGAAGTCTAGATTCTCAAACGAATATTCTTACCTGCTCATGGCTGAGGGTCTGGGCTGCAACGCTCCTGGGGGGTGTGAGAGAGAGGAGAGAGACACACAGACTCGTCCTCCTGGGTGGTGACGGGGGTGCTCCCGGGAGCTGACGATCCCCTACTGCTGTGATGATGGCTTTTTCCTCCCAACGCCCCCAGCCCTTGGAAGTGCGTCTGATGTTCACTTGCAGCCCCGCGTCTGTCTGCACTGGCAGCTTTAGCTGGGAGCTGCCGCGTCCTGCACCCCTCCCGGGTGTCCCTCCTCCACCGTGTGATGGGACAGCTCCGGCCCTGAGCCGACTGCAGGAGGGGACCCAGTGAGCCGGGAACAGCGTCGCCCTGATCAGGACAGCTTCCCGTGCCGCCCTCCGTTTCCGGGGCTCCTGGAAGATTCCGTCTTGGGGACCCAGAGGAAACACAGAGCAGCCGGCTGGCCCTGGGATGACGCCGCGGTTCTCCCTCTCTCTGGAAAGGCCTGGCCGGAGGAGGCACTTCGCCTGGGAGTGCGGGGCTGTTCACGTGTGCCCTTCTTGTTCCAGGGCACGCCACCATCACCAACTACTTGTTGAACTATTTCCCCGGTCTTGACCTTGAGAGGAGGAACGCGTTCGGGTTCACGGCCCTGATGAAAGCCGCCATGCAGGGCCGAACGGACTGCATCCGAGCCCTGATGCTGGCAGGTATGTCCTCCTGTCCCGTGCAGCCCCCAGGGTTCCCGGGACGCCAAAGCTGCTCCCCTCTCCCTCTTTTATTGAGTCAGAGTCTCACTCTGTTGTCCTTGCTGGGGTGCAGTGGCACCATCACAACTCGATGCAGCCACCATCTCCTGGTCTCAGGCGGTCTTCCAAGCAGTTGGGACTGTAGGCACACGCCCTCATGCCTGGCTAATTTTTTTGAATTTTTTTTGTAGAGATGAGGTCTCGCTATGTTGTTCAGGCTAGTCTGGAACTCCTGGGCTCAAGTAACCCTCCCACTTTGACCTCCTAAACTGCTGATATCCTAAAGGCATGAGCCACTGTGCCCAGGAAAGCTGCTTCTTTAAAGAATATGTTTTGAGAGGAATCATTCCCTTAGAAGCAAAGTCTGGTAGTTGCAACAAAAGATAGTTTCTTTGCTGAGGTCATCACTAGAATTAAAAAAAAAGAGCCCAAAGCAAACACTTTGAGGGGCTCAGAGGCAGATCACAGCACCGGTTCCCTGCAGGACACACTTTGCTCCCTGCTGAGCTTGGGATGGGGGTGGTACCTCCCTCTCCCCTTAGCTTCCTCTGGCCCACCCATCCTGCTCCTCAAACCCTGTCCTGTCTGTTCCTCTTCAGAATTGGGTGGCCTGTCTTGGGTGGAAACAGCACGAGCATGCTACTGAAGGTGGGCACAGGGACTGTGGGAACCCCACTCCTTCCTGCTTGCTGGTGGGTGGCGTTGCGTGGTGTCGTGGTGTGGTGTGGCAATTTCTTTTTTCTGTGATGTGTCATAGAATAGAAGGTTCTCAGGCCGTAGCCCTGATCACCCCCTCCCTTTGTCTTGTTTAACCTCTTGGAGAAAGCCCTTTCGTGTTCCCATCTGTGAAATGGGACTAATGACCTCTTTCTGTCCCACCTCCCCGAGGATAAAATGATAATATTTTGGTGAACTCTCAAGGGCTACGTAGATGTCATGAATGACCAAGCTAAATCCCACACAACTAGTCGAATTCTTATCTTCACTCTAAGATGGAATCAGTGATCATCTTCAGCACCGCCTCATCAGATTATTTTGAGAATTCACAGAGAAAAACACGTGTAGTGTCGGATCGAGTTAGCAGCTCACGTCTCAGTCAGTGTGCGATGCTGCCACTGCCATGATTTGATTCTGTTTTTTAAATTTATTATTGTTTTTGTGCTTGGCCCTGGGTCCAGCCATTTCCACTTGGTGCTCCGAGCTCCTGAAGAGCATCAAGATCAAGGTGCTGACAGGTTCGATGTCTGGTGAGGGTCTGATCCTCCCAAACCTCATGCTGGAATGTGGTCCCCAGTGCTGGAGGCAGGGCCCAGGAGGAGGTGCATGGGCCATGGGGTGGATCCTCATGACTGACTTTGTGCCGATCTGGTGGTAATAAGTGAGTTCTTGCTCTCTTAACTCACATGAGAGAGAACTGATTGTTTAAGGGAGCCAGGCACCCTCTTCCTCGCTCTCTTCTGCTTTCACCATGTGACATGTCTGCTCCCTCTCTGCCTTCCACCATGATTGTGAGCTTCCTGAGGCCTCACTAGAGCAGATGCCAGGGCCATGCAGAGCCATGAATCAGATAAGCCTCTCTTCTTACCAATTACCCAGCCTCAGGCCCTTTCTCCCCCCACACCCCCCGCCCGCACATCCGTGTCTCTCTCTCTGTCTCTCTCTCTCTGTCTGAATCCCACTCTATCACCCCTGGAGTACGGTGGCACGATCATAGCTCACTGCTGCCTTGACCCCCAGGCTCAGGAGATCCTTCAGCCTCAGCCTCTCGAATAGCTGAGACTATGTCTGGCTAATTTTCTTTTTTTTTTTTTGAGTTGGAGTCTCACGCCGTCACCCAGACTGGAGTGCAGTGGCACACTCATGGCCACCCCAGCATCAACCTGCTGGGCACCAGTGATCCTTCTGCTTCAACCTTCCAAGTAGCCGGAACTACGGGCACGCATTACCATACCAGGCTAATTTTTTGATTTACTGTAGAGATGAAGTCTCACCAAGTTGCTTGGGCTGGCTTCGAACCCATGGGCTTAGGCAATCCACTTGCCTCTGCCTCCCAAAGTGCTGGGATTATAGGCTGAGCCACCAAGCCCAGCCCTGGCTAATTTTTTAACTTTTTGTGGAGACAAGGTCTTGCTATGTTGTCCAGGCTGGTCTTGAACTCCTGGGCTCGAGTGATTGTCCCATCTAGTCCTCCAAAAGTGTTGAGATTATAAGCATGAGCCCAGCCAGTCTCAGGTATTTCTTTTTTTTTTTTTTTTTAACCTTTGCCTTTCTTTCTTTTCTTTTCTTTTTCTTTTCTTTTTTCTTGAGTAAGACTCTCATTCTGTCACCCAGGCTGAAATGCAGTGGCATGCTCACAGCTACTGCAGCCTCAACCTGCTGGGGATCCTTCCACCTCAGCCTTCCTTAGGGGATCCTTCCACCTCAGCCTCCCAAGTAGCTGGAGCTACAGGTGTGTGCCACCATGCCCAGCTACTTTTTAAAAAAATTTATTGTAGAGACAAGGTCTTGCCAAGTTGCCCCGGCTGGTCTTGAACCCCTGGACTCAGGCAATCCTCTTGCATCTGCCTCCCACGTTGCTGAGATTACAGGCATGAGCCACTGCATCTGGCCTTTTTTTTTTTTTTTTTTGGAGTTGGAGTCTCACTCTGTCGCCCAGTCTAGAGTGCAGTGGCATGATCATGGCCACTGCAGCCTTGACCTGCTGGGCTCAGGAGATCCTTCCGCCTCAGTCTCCCAAGTACCTGGGACTACAGGTGTGTGCTACCATGTCCTGCTAATTTTTTTTCGATTTTTTGTAGAGATGGGGTCTTGCCCTGTTACCCAGACTGGTCATGAACTTGTGGGCTCTGGCAATTCTCTCGTCCTAGCCTCCCAAAGTGCTGGATTATGGATTATAGGCATGAGCCAATGTACCTGGCCAGGCATTTCTTTACAGCAATGCAAAATGGACTAATACAAGACCCATTCCTTCTTGATGTTTCGATACTCACATGGTGGAGGGTACAGGAGGGTCCCTCAAGCCTCTTTTATAAGGGTACTAATTTAATTTATGAGGGCAGAACTTGCATGACCTAATGGCCTCCTAAAGACCTCACATCTGAATACCATCCCAGTGGGTATAAAGTTTATTTTCTTTCTTTCTTTCTTTTTTTTTTTTTTGAGTTGGGATCTCACTCTGTTGTCCAGGCTGGAGTGCAGTGGCATGATCATGGCTCACTGCAGCCTCGACTTCCTGGACTAAGGTGGTCATCGCATCTCAACCTCTTCAGTAAGTAGGACTACAGCTGACACTTCTATGCCCAGCTAATTTATTTATTTATTTATTTAGTTTTTGTAGAGATAGGGTCTCTCTATGTTGCCTGGATTGGTCTCGAACTCCCGGGCTCAAGCGATCCTCTCATCTCAGCATCTCAAAGTGGTGGGATTAGGCATGAGCCACCGCACCCATATGGAATTTGGGGGACACCAACACTCAGACCACAGTGCCCTGCCATCTTGTTTATCCTAAGGATGGCACTGGAGTCTTCTAGGCCTCAGTCCTTCCGGCAATGTCCCTTTTCTGCTCCGGGACCCCAGTCAGGCTCTGACATTTTGTTGTCACGTGCCCCCAGTCTTCTCTGGCCTGTGAAGTGTCTCCACCGTAACCTGTTGTCCATGACTGGCCCATGTGATGTCCTCCGACTTGAGCCCGTCCGTTGTTTTTCTTGGGGTTGGTCTGGGCTTACAGGATTCACAACTTGCTTTGAAGTTTTTCTTTCTCCAGCTTTAACCTGGGTGTCTTAGAGGATGCTGTGAGCAAAATAAATTTGGTGAATGAGGACAGAGTCTTCGAACATGGAAACCTTCTTGGAAATAAAAAGACGGTCATTTCAACGAATCCCATTGGTTGTATTTTTAATTCAGTGACAATTTCATTTTTTTAAAAAAATGAGATATCTGTTTCAATTGAGTTTAGGCCTGCCTGTCCTTGTCAGTGAGCAATGGCTCCCCCTAATTAATGGTGATTATGGGATGCTTTTGTGTTCGGTGGAAGCTCTATCCACTTTTACCACTTCTGAATCTAGTGATAATTGAATGTAGATCTTTAGTAATGTACTTTTTCAACCGAAAATTTATGGTGCCAATCATATCAGTGCATTTTTTCCCGGTGAATTAATTTGAACTACAGAAATCTGTTTTTTAGGTCAGTTGCTTTCTAATCACTCTAGAAATGCACAGGGCTCTGTTTCACTGTCTACTTTCTTCCTTGGGTTAGAGATTTCCGGCACTTGCTACAGCTCTACGGGATTCCAACAACATCTTTTTCATCTCTTGGAATGATAAGCCTGCTTGTTCCCCATCCCTTCCATTATTTGGGTACAAATTCCACGTTGGATTTTATCTGCTCTCCCTTCCGCATTCCTGACTTTGTGAGTCCCTCCCCATCAAAGTCTAGAATTATCGACATGCAGGAAGACCGTTGTCTGTCATGTCCTCTAGTATGTCCCTCCCTGCACTGGATGTGGTGCAGAACAGAGAGGTCAACACAGACAACTTAGAGGCCAGGACCCTGGTTTCCAATCCAACTCCTCTACTTCTCTACACCTGGGGCCAACCACTTACCTCTCTGGGTGTCACTTTCCTCTTCTATAGAATGAGGCTAATGATAGTACCTGGTGCAGGAAGGGTGATGGGGATTGAGCGAGTTCACATGACAACCCTCGACGCGTGCTTGGTTTGAAGGAAGCAACAGTAAATGCTGGCTGTGATTATTGTTGTTGTTATCATCATGGGTGGGTTCATGTGCTCAATAGTTATATGTTAAATGAATGAAAACATATGGTAAAATACCCTGGTGATAAACTACTTAAACTGTTCTTTTTTTGAGTTGGAGTCTCACTCTGTCTCCCAGACTGGAGTGTAGTGGCATGCTCACGGCCACTGCAGCCTCGACCTGCTGGGCCCAGGCGATCCTTCTGCCTCAGCCTTCCAAGCAGCTGGAGCTACAGGCATGCACCACCATGCCCAGCTAATTTTTTTTAAATTTATTGTAGAGATGAGGTCTTGTCAAGTTGCCCAGGCTGGTTTCAAACCCGTGGGCTCAGGCAATCCTCTCACCTCGGCCTCCCAAAGTGCTGGGATTATAGGTGTGAGCCACCACACCTGGCCCTACTTAAACTAACTTCCTTCCTTCCTTCCTTCCTTTTCTTTTCTTTTCTTTCTTTCTTGTCAGAGTCTCACTCTGTCACCCAGGCTGGAGTGCAGTGGCACGTTCACGGTCACCAGCTGCAGCCTCAATGTGCTGGAATCAGGTGATCCTTCCGCCTTAGCCTTCCAAGTAACTGGAACTATAGGCATGTGCCACTACGCCTGCCTAAAAACTTTCTTAAGGAGGGTAATAAGCAGGTAACTCAGGGGTTTCTTAATCTCAGCACTGCTGACATTCAGGACCAGATAATTCTTTCTTGGAGGAGGCCATCCTTTGGACTGTAGGATTTTAGCAGCATCCCTGGCCTCTACTCCCCAGATGTCAGTAGCACCTCCCGTATGACAATGAAAGGTATTGCTAGATGTTGCTTAGTGTCTCAAGGGTGGGGGTGGGGGTTGTTTCCCCTTGAGAACCAATGTTGTAACTAATTTAATGGGAAAAGATGGAAAAGGTGAGAGGAGACTCTTTCCCCTCTTCTCATTATTCTTTCTTTCCAGCGTGCTCCGTGGTCCTGCCTAAAATAAAAAGGGGACACATTTTGCAGCGAGCTTTTGAACTGCCCTCTTAGGCTTTAACTGTAGAGTTTAACTTCTAGAATACTTTCATTTTCTACTATTACCACTAAGCTAGCTGACAGAAAAGTGGGTTTCATTTTCCTCTCATGTAGCTGGGACTACAGGCACGCGTCACCATGCCCAGCTAATTTTATTTTAATTTTTTGTAGAG